>CM030358.1:76916506-77194006 GCA_017893485.1 Hemerocallis citrina | reverse complement strand
TCCCAAAATTTGGAAACTAGTTGAAATTTACCGTGTACCAGGTACACGTGGCTTGGTGGAATATTTAAACAATATTGTATGTTGTTAAGAAAATCAATCAAAGAAATCTCATCAAGAACTCAAATGAATATAAAGTGTGATCACTATATATTAATTATGTACACAAGAAACTTAAATTTTAATATTAAAGACTCTAAATATTCTATCGAGTCTTGACTAAAACATAAAAGATATATAAAAAAAGATATTAAAAAAAGAATAAATTAATTAATCCTAGACACATATTATCGATCATCATTTTCCCAATAATACTCCTCAAGCCTCTCCTACATACCATGGAATTAGAAGAGTACACCTACACTCTAAAAATGCTTTGCTTGAACAAAATCAGAATTTTGGCTTTTCTTTTCACATGAGACAAACGGGAAGTACTTTTTTCAAAGGTGACTAAAAGCATTTTGAGTGCTATTTACCGCCTATATTAAATCTTAGCAATCTCAAGTCAATATTAGCATCTAGACCCCACATGCCACGTCAAACAAGTAGACAATTTCATAGACAAAATTTGAATATCTGCAACGCCCCCACATGCCACGTCAAACAGAGCACAGGCACAACAACAATGCTGCTTTGCCCCTGGGACCCACTGAGGTCAGCAGACGTCAGCAGCAGCACTCAGTTGCATTTTTTACCATGGGCCCCCCTCCTACCACATTAAACTCCATACAACCCCCTATAAAACTCTTCTTTGGTATTCTCATTATATATATAGGGAAAAAGGGGTATGTGCTTGGAAAATTCTTAAAAGGGTTAGTTGTCCAATGTATCATATGCATGCCACATAATCAATTGCTCATTTACTAAATGAGCAAGTTGCTCATATCCCTTTTACCCATATATATATATATATATATATATATATATATATATATATATATATATATATATATATATATATATTAATACGGGATGTTACAGACACCCCCCCTTAAGAATTCAGCGTCATCGCTGAAGCCGGGACTTGCAACGTAGCACCAGAATCTCCTTTCTAGCTGATGTGGAGTGGCATACCCCTGATTCAGTCAAATCTTAGCATACTGTCCCTGGCTACACTGCTAGCGTACTGACCACGACTCCCTCTTAGGCATACAAGACACACCCCACTCTTACCCACATCAGTGTCGAAAAGTCGGCTCTGATACTATTTGTAATGCCCCCACATGCCACGTCAAACAGAGCACAGGCACAATAGCAATGCTGCATTGCCCCCTGGGACCCACTGACGTCAGCAGACGTCAGCAGCAGCACTCTACTGCATTTTTTACCGTAGGCCCCCCTCCTACCACATTAAACTCCATATAACCCCCTATATAACTCTTTTATAGGTATTCTCATTAATTAAGTATATATATATAATTCTTAATACGGGATGTTACAATATCACATAAAGGAACCTAGTGTCATCTGTACAAGGACAAAGCTAGCAACAGTCACAACTATCATCTTATCACATATGCAACAATCACTATAGTCTTGTCTTTAACAAATTCATATATATTAATATAAGTAACTAAAGAAAATCCTTATATACATGATCCATCTCAAAATAAGTTGTTCCTTTAGATTCTTAAAAAAAAAAATCCTTTAAGATATGATTTTTATGGTAGTTTCATAAGAAAAAGGGAGGCAACAAAATTTCAAATTTTATCTAGAATCTAGAAGGAAAAAGAAATAAATTGTATAACTACAAATTGCAGTTTTTAGTCAACAATCTTTTTATTTACTTTATGCCGAGGCATAATTTCAAAATGGTACCTAAAACATCAAAACTAAGTACTTGTGTCTTGAAATTAGTCCAGGAAATTTAGAAAACTAACCGTGTTTAGTCCATGAAATTAGTCCAGGAAATTAGTCCAGGAAATTTGATAAATGCGACAAATTTGAACTGAAATTAAATCTTAAAAAATATCAGACTTAGAAGATGTGTTTGGTGCTGCCGTATCTCATCAATCGGCTCCATTCTACAACGAAGGCAATCTCGACCAACGCCCTTAGATCAGCCGAAACAAAATTTGAGTCGTAGTCATCAGGGTCGTGTAAGCTGTAGGAGGCGTCACAACAGTGATGTTGGTGACCGGGAGATTGGGAGCAACTCAAGGACGGGGGCATAGCCTCCTTGCACTCATGAGTCATGATAATACATGCCTACCTCTTTCTAGTCTCTTATCAGATGTACTTGCTAAAAATAAGGATTTTACTATCTGTAATAATTACATTTTTTAAATCAGACACAAAGGGTTAAAACTTGTACTACTACGAGCATTTTTAGTTATTTCTTAAAATCAGCATTCTACCATAGGAGCCTACTTCCTGCATGCCATAGATCTAAATATCAACTCTCCTCATGATCTTTTAACATAAATATGACAGCTCTTCGTGCCATCAGTACCTCCTCATTTGGACTCAGTAAATTATAGAATTAAGATGATGACGGATGAATCTGTATGTATGCTAGTTACAAGCAACATTCACAGAAGTGGAGAATCTTGGACTGCATTAATTTCTCTGGTTTTGTCAATTAATAGTTAATAAGTAAGTGCCACCTATTGATACGCCTAGCATGTAAGTCCATTTGCAAGTAAGAGCAAATTGGGTCATTTAAGTAGTTTTGTATTTAGATAATCTCTGAATGTTGTTAATGACTTCATTCTAACAGTTAAAAGTCAAGTGTTGCAAAAGAAAATGATTCAAATTGTGGGAAAGTTGGTTTCCTAATTTTTTTATTGACTGATGCTGTAATCAAGAACACAAAAAAAAAGGAAAAATAAAATAAAATTTGTTTATGTTTTGCAATAGGTCCAAAAAAATTGTTGTTGTTCAGTAGAAACAGAACATAAAAGCTAGTAAATATTGATATTGACAAAGAAAAAAGATTATAAGCATTAACATTGTCAAATTGTAAGAGCAAAGGATAAGTAGTATATCAATTAATATCACAAATATATTTAAACTGATTTTAAAAAGTTCCTAAGATTATCAACTGGGCTGCTTTAGGGTTTTAAGAAAGTAGGTTCCTGTTCTAGGTTTAAGCATGTAGGCCCATTTTAATTAGTTAGATCTAGCCTTGGTTTAGGCTTCCATTCATACATTGAGGTCTTGAGATTTTCTAACCAGTACCAACAAGAGAAAATTCTTCTATCTGTTACAGATCTACAACCAAACATTGTTCCTTAAATTATGATTTTTAATGGTCAATCAGACTTAGAGGAGTGCGCATTATGTACCAATTATTGTTGGAATCTGAGAAGATCAACAAGTCCCAACAAATAGAGTATTGTCAGAATATGAGAGTAACCTGAATAACAAGCACTACAACTAAAGTATACTACCCCGGCATTTATACTCCGGTGCTTGGGTACAAACGCCGGGGTAGACTTCCGGCTCCCAAGCTGAAAACTAAAACCCAATCTACCCCGGCGTTTTAACAAAATGCCAGAGTAGATGAGATGTTTTATGCTGTTCCCTTCCCTCCCCCAACAAAAAAATCAGAACCCAAACAAAAACATTACTCCCCCCCCCCCCCCAAATTTTTGCTCTCCCGCTCAAATCGAAACCCTATCGCCGCTGTCCCCTGCCATCTTCCACATTCGACCTCCCTCAATCTCTCTCCGACCCTCTCATTCCCAAACCCCGGACACCACCATCGCCCTTGCCGTCTCCCTCCCCCGCCGTCGTCCCTCGTCTTAGTTCTAAAACCCTAGCTCCTTCCTCCTTCTACGGTTTCCGACGTCATCAATGGCAGATTTCACGACCTCCACTCACCGCCATAAGTGGATCTTCACCCCTCAACACCTGGTAATTTCTCCTCCATTTCCCGCAATTTCAAAAATTCAAAAGGGGGATTTTTTTGAAGAATACCCTAATCGAATATCTTTCAAATACCATATTGCAACCTCTAATTTTTGTGTAATTAACTGCTAAGATTTGGTAATTAGCATGTATTAGAAAGGGGATAAAAGCTGCTTCACTTATATTCGAATGTTTAGTTGCTACAAATGTATGAGCATTGAGTTTTATGACCTCGTCGTTACTACCTAATGGGGTTTGACCTTCTTTGATTGCAGTTTGAGAAGCACGAAGTGGCGAATCAAAGAGCTATGCAAATGCTGGAACAGGTGAATTTCCGATCTATCTATCTTTAATGATATTGATGATAGGAAGTATTATATAATTCTAGTTAGCGGTTAGGATTTTAAATAATTAGATTGAAAGTTGGCCCTTGAGCTCTAGAATGCAAATTAGTAAATTTTTGATAGTTTGTACATAATAATTTTGATGTGCAAAGTGCCATCAAATATCTTTCCAAATTATAGTTCCTTATTATCATTATGTTCGTGATTTTCTATGCGTGTTGAATGGAGGGGATGTGAGTTTCTTATGGTCAACCACATATTTGATAGGTTTAACCCCACAGATATGGAACTTAGTATAATGCCAATGGAATGTTCACTAATGCTGAACTGAAACCTCATTTCACTTGGACTAATACATAACGATTTTAAGGCTGAGAAAGCTTTTAAAAATTGGTCGTTTTAGCCTTCTGACAAGTTCCTCGAAGCCGCAATGGATTTGTTTTAAGTTTCTATGTTGTTTAAATGGTTCATTTTTCACTCCTGATTTCATTCAAGAGAATGATTAGGAGACCTGACCATGCATTCTTAAGCCTCATAATCATGATAATAGCTTGTTGTCTTGAACAAATGTTGGTAGTTAAATACACACATTTTTTGATTTTTTAATTTTTAGTTTTTTTTAACATAGTTGAGTCACTAGATTTGACTAGGTTCGGAGAGTCTGTTAGCTTGTTTCGACACATACTCTTGTAATTATGCATGTCCCAACTTGCTGTTGGAATAAGAATAAAATTAGAAATGTTCCCAAAATACTAGTTTTGTTATTTCCTCTGTAGTCTGATCACATTTAATTAGTAGGATGTTGCAAACATGTTGTTTCCAACTGCAATCTCCTAGTGCAGTTTTTTTACTGTTCAGTTCGCTAATCCAACCATGTATTATTGTCAGAGACATTTTATAGATTTAATTGAAATCATTTAGCCTGTTCATTATACTATGCAAATTTCTACCTGCACCTTTCTGTGGATATAAAATTTTTAGTTGACATATGAACTTGCTTATAAAATACTTTCATAGATTTACCTTATCACTTGTCTTTTGAAAGACGATACTCTATATATTAAGTTAATGGTAACTTTTCTTTGATTTTTTCTTGAAACAATTTCAGTCACTTATTCTTTCTGAACTTCTTTGTAACCGTTATCCTGTTTTGCAGTATGGGCTTACACGTTTGGAAGTAGATGCAGATGGTTCACTATCATACTCTGAACCATTATGTGATCCCAAGGACAAAGGTAGCTAATACTTTCTGTATTTTTTCTTAAAGTATTTTTTTCAATTTTGTGTTCTGCAATTTTTTACGTGAACTTAATGAAGATACATTTAATTGTTTTTTTATCTCTCTCTAGTTCAATTACCTATTGTAGCTCTATATTTTTTCCTACTTACTGCTGTTTATAAACTGGGTAACATTATTGCTCTTATACATTCAGCGGAAAAGCAGTCCCTTCCAAAGCCTCTTCACTGTGAAAAGGACCAACTCATGCGGGTATTTTATGAACACAAAATTCAAGAAGTGTGTAGAGCATTTAGATTTCCTCATAAAATTCAGGTAGGCCAGTATTATTTATGTACTTGTTGCTACATATCTTTGTGTGTTATTATTGGCCCTTGTTATGTAAGACTTTTTTTGTAGGAGGTTTTTATCTCCAATGGTCTGTAATGGAGCACAATCCCAAAAACATAATGTAAGCTGATTTTTTTTTTCTAACTTAAAAGTTTTTGTTGTCTTTTATTAAACTAGTGCAAATGAGATTTATTCTTGTTGTAATGTGATTAAAACTATGAAATGCCATGGATGTTCAAAATGATGTTGATTTGATTTTTAATGTCAAAATAGAGTTTCTAGATTGTTGTAATGTGATCAAAACTATGAAATGCCATGGCTGTTCAAAATCATGCTTTCTGTCTGCATGAAATTAATTTTTTTTTAAAAAGATACTTATACCGACGTTTGTAAAACGCCGGTGTATGTGTTGTAGAAAAAAACCCCAGACGGAAACACCCCTACGGCGGCGTTTTTAAAACGCCGGTGTAGGTTTCCATCTATACCGGCGTTTGAGATAAACGCCAGTATAGACCCCACTCTACAGCGACACCCGCTTCACCGGCATTTCTACCGGCGTTTTCAAAAATGCCGGTGTATTCTACACTGGCATTTATAAGCGCCGGGGAATCCAATAAAAAATGCCAGAGAAGGCGATCCGTGTTGTAGTGAAGTGTCAACAAATAGA
This sequence comes from Hemerocallis citrina, assembly GCA_017893485.1. NCBI lineage: Eukaryota > Viridiplantae > Streptophyta > Magnoliopsida > Asparagales > Asphodelaceae > Hemerocallis > Hemerocallis citrina. The sequence continues at coordinate 77,187,579 of CM030358.1, read as the reverse complement.
CTCTTGAGACTTTTCCTAAATAATTTTTGACAAAAAGAAACAAACAGAAGGTCTTAATCGGGCTTACCGCACCCACCGCACCCTAAATTTGATACTTGATCAATTTCAGGACATTTGAGCTCGGATTGTGAACTATATACCTAATATGTAATATAGTTAGCTAGATCAAGCTCTTTCCATCAGTTACTAATTACCTATATACCATTAAAAAAGTGATATTTGTTTTTTTAATGTCCTAACTTGAAACGAATCCATTAACCTAAATGAAATCCTAAAGTCTTATGAAATTTTCAAATTTTAAACATAGTCTTCTCTAGTCTCGAATTTGTTTCATTATTGTTCCAATTCACTTCAGATTCCCAATACAAGCTTCACTCATGGCTGAAAAAATAATACTGATTGTAACTGAGACAACTATATATAGATCGCTACAGAATTGGGAGTTCAAAACTGCGAGCTAGTGAGCCTTCTTGTATTACAAAAAGAGAAGGGGAGCAAGGATGGCATCGATGAATGCTGAGAAACCTGTAGGTAGCCAGAGCCTATTTGGGCAGCTTAAGAAGGAGCCTGTGAAGGTCAGTGAAGGTGGGCCCAAGGCTGCAGCCACCAAGTCGGCCCCTAAGAAAGCTGAGCCTAAACCTAAGCCGGCTCCCAAGAAGAAGGCAAGCTAATTCGCATAAATTTTCCCATTGAACAATAATGGCTAGATCGTTACCAAGTGCACAATGCATGTTGTTTTTTCATCAATAATGCTAGTCAATATTTTTTTTTATAAAATCGTTAACGGTGGGTCTAAACCCCCCGTGTTCCATTAATAAACCTTAAACGAAACAGACCACCAAAATAAGGGCATGCAATTCACGTCTCCCAACAGTGGGTTGTGAAACAGCACTCCCGCAAAAAAGAGACTCACCATGTACAAAGTTCACTCACCAAAAACATCAAACTATACAATAGTTACAAGATCAGATCCTAGATTGCTGACCATACCCAAAAGACCTCAATCCCAAACATGAGGTAATCGCTTATCCACATGCCTATCACTGTCCATCCGAAGTCCTCATCCTCTCCTCGATCGGGATCCACCTCAATAGTGGGTGTATCCACATCTGCATACATTTTCTTGACCTTTTTGGGTTTTCCGCATTTGCCGTTTGAGACCAGAATATGATATTAGCAGTGATCATGTATAATAATTTTTGATGCACGTGGTGTTTGTGTTGTGGTGTAAAAATTATACTATTTCTTTCTAGCCAAATTTCCTAACAAATAGCCGCTACCCTAATATCCCACATGTCCAAATTGCCCTTTTGAACATAGATATTTGTCCACTTTCCCCCATACACCCTGGACTGTATCAGGAATTGGTCCGTGCATACCAAACATGTGCAACAAGTCCACCCAAATAGGAATCACGTAACTACAATTAATGAAGAGATGGTCCACCGTTTCGTTATCTCTTTTACACATGTCATAATACCCCGGTCCGTGTCATTTGCGCCCAGGGCCGGTCCTGAAATTTTTAGGGTCTTGTGCGGAAAGAAAAAAATGGGTCTTAATTCTTTAAATATTCTAATACTAATTTTACTGTATTTTTATTTTGATATCATAATTTTACTGTATTTTTATTTTGATATCATATATATATATATAGGGTAAAAGGGATATGAGCAACTTGCTCATTTAGTAAATGAGCAATTGATTATGTGGCATGCATGTGATACATTGGACAACTAATCTTTTTAAGGCTTTTCCAATTACATATATGCCACATCATCAATTGCTTATTTACTAAATGAGCAAGTTGCTCATACCCCTTATATATATATATATATATATATATATATATATATATATATATATATATATATATATACAAATTCAATTGAAAAATATGAGTAGGGTACATTCTGTATCTTAAATTTTTTATATAAACTCATTTGAAAAATACCTTTCAAATTTTATATCATTGGAGGCTCCAATACCTGGGACGACTTAATCAATATCTTTAGTCGTCTCATCAATTAAGACGAAACAGTATTGATGTGGTTAAGGATCTTCATATTCTTGCAACGCAGGAAATACACGATTAAAAAAAGTTTCACGTATTAAGTCAATCTCAACAATTAACGAAAGAAATAACATAGAAATCATTAAAAAAAATTATAAAGTAGATATATATATATAATCTCAACAATTAACTTTCTATAATATATATATATATATATAGCTAATTGTTCCAAATCATCACTTAATTCCTAGAAACATGAATTGGTGAAAGCATACAACATATTTAATCATTTTTATATATTATTAAAATTGTTGTTTTAAATTAAGTCTTTGTACAATTAAGAGTTACTTCACTGAATTTGTGAAGAATGACATGCTCCTTCTCCAAGTCTTTGACTTTCCTCTGTATTGTATCTGATACCCTTGGCAAGACAACTCTAGTATTATTGGAAATAGCAATCCACAATTCCATTGAATCAATCGTTTCAAACAGCATTTTGATGCATCTCCAATTCGCAGTTTTATAAAAACATAAACAAAAAATAATGTTCAGTAAAAAATATGAGGTTATACATGCACATGTTTTTGTGTTTAACTATAGATACTTACAAGTAAAGGCCTTTTCCATTTGAAATTGGGATTCTGGCTTGTTTTTGTTATTGGACATGCTTACAATTTCGCCCTTTATTCTCTTCATTGTTCGCTTTTTAAAAGTTCCAGTGATATACCAAGTTCATACCTAACATAAAATTAGAAAACAGATCAATAAAAGAAGATTTAAGCGCCATTGTAGACTGAGTTTCAGATCAATTTTTCTTTGGTTTTGTTCACCGCTAACAATGTATCCATTCGGAATTAAAAAGTTAAATCACTACCAAAATATAGGATACTTACATGTCCTTTTCTATCTGGAAGAGTGACATCGGAAATTTCTCATGCACAGGCGGTTTTTCTTCATTTTGTTCCTTCGCTGGGGTTCTGTATCCTGCATGTTTTAGGTATTGCTTATCTTCCAATGGATCCCCAAAGAGCGGTTTGTCTGCATCCGCAAAGAAGTCTTCGTCTGGTTCTTCCAAGAGCTCTTCCTCTACACATTTTCTGTTTCCTTCATACATTCCTAGTTCAACAGGTTAACTTCAGTATCTGATACGTGCAGTTGCACTTTTAAAAAATATAATCAATTACTTGTAGATATAATTCAGATTGACTTATTCTATGCATACCTGTCATATTATTCTTGTTATCACTTAAGGAAGCCCTGCTGTCACATATTATTGCAAGTTTTATGTATTCATTAGGTTTAATTTTTAGCTCTTACTTTCGATCTCCAACAAGCCTTTTCTTGCGAGAAACACATGCCTCACTGTAATCGATATCTTCATCATGTGTGGTACCTTGTGAACTTGTCTAGGGTATTCCTCATGCTTCAATTTGGAAAGCTCTTTCTTTGGATCCCAACCAACCTTGATCTCTTCCGGGAAACGCACCATTCACTCCAATAGGTATCATCATCTTGTGAAGTTTTTGTCTTCCCCGTCTAAAAACACGACAAATAGTTGTTTGTCAGGTCACAATATATCAATTCACTACATGAAACAGACTACAAGTTAAATACTATACCTTGTGAACTTGTTGTGAGACTACAGGGACCTCGTTCCTATATAGTTTGACTAACTGAGATACAACAGGATGGTGAGATGCAGTAAAATGTTGAAGTAGCGAGCTTACAACCTGTTATAAGAGAAGCAAATGTTAGAAATCGAAGCAATGAGTTTGGATTATCGGTTCAGAAAACATACAACAATGAAGATAATGATACCTCTCTGACAACAATAGGAGTGGACTTCTTATACTTCATCTGAGCATCCATAATAGGAGTGGACTTCTTATACTTCATCTGAGCATCCATAATTTGTAAAAAAACAAAGAGAAACATGAATTACTAGTGTCTAATTTAACATTTGACAAACATAATAGAAAACATAAAGATAGTGTAATATCAAGATCAATACATTTTTCTAATGTCTACGAGTGCAAAAGACAATAGTGTTATTCTACATCACCCGACATATTAAGTGAATCTCTGAGATAGGTAGCGAATGATATGAGTTTTTCTTAATTTGTCTATTAAATTTATCTATCAAATCAAACCTAGAATAAAAATAAAAAAAATTCCCATTCCTTCTTAACATACAAAGCAATTTGAAAGAGATCGGCAAATGCAATAACAACAAATGGAAGAAAGACACTCAACAACGAACAACGGCAAGAGTAATTTGACGACTAAGTGTGCAACATCATAACACACAAAGCATTGTAACAAAGTGGATGGTAATCAAGAAGGACACAATGCAGGAAAAAATAAGTGCACCATTCATCTATAGTCATATGAGCCCTATAAATTACAGCCAAAATCATTTCCAAAAATAAGATTTATCGAGTGGCATAGAAGATATCGTCAAACTTCTTCTTCAGCGTAGACGGATCCTGCACCGGCCAATTCGAGTCATCCTAATGCACAAATATCACATTCTCCAAAATCGCATTCGACACAACGCCGGTATTTCTCTATCCATATCCGCACACCTGTAGCTCAAACAAACTTTTTGCAAAAACCCAAATCTCCAAATCAACCAATTTAACCAATCAATCACAAAACCAACAAAATCAGATTGTGACTATGATGACCTCTCTGGTATGAGGGTTAATCGTCTGCAGCACGCTCTCGAGCGCCTTGAAGTCCATCTTGGACGCCTTCTGCGTCAGCTGGAATGACCTGACACAGATGACGTCCTTCCCCGCGGCTGTTTTGAACCAGAGCTTGATCTGGGCCTTGGTCTCAGTTTTGCTGGCAACCTTGGGGTCGTGGATGAAGGAGTGGCCGGAGCAGGTGTAGAACCCCGTATTTTCAAATATTATTTTAATTATTTGAAAATGAATTTAAGTAATTTTTGAGGATTTAAATAAATATTTTCTAAGAAAGTTATCTTTTGTACACGTGCAAAACACGTGCAAATGACTTTTGAGAAGTTTGAAAAATTAAGTTCTCTTTATGAAAAATCATTATTTATTATTTGAAGATTATTTAGTATTTTTCCAGATTTTTCTGAAATTAATTATTACTATTTGCAATTTTTGAGAAAAGAAGGACTTATTTGCAAAATTGACATTTGTTTGGGTTAAAACGCAAAAGTGGCATTCTGGACGTTTTGAGCAGTATTGGCATTGAGGTTTAAGTTATATTTCACTATTAAATCCTGGCTTAAATGATATTTGATGAAATTTCAAGACTAATCTATATATATGTAAATTATATTTTGGGAAAGGATTATTTTGCAAATTGGGTGAAAACCCTAATATTTTAATCCGGCATATATATAAGGGATTTTCCTATTCCCAGCCGTCATTGAGTATACACAGGATTTTTGAGATTTATTTTGAGGAGCAAAAGAAGAGGCTTTTTGGATCTAGCAAGGAGAAGAACTATTTCGTGGATTTTCTTCAAAACAATGTGAGTTGGTTTGTTTTGTTTTGTTTGCTTTGTTTGATTTGAATGATGAATGAAGTGAGATCTTCGTTATGCCTTGTTTGTGATCGTTACACTATTGATTTGTTAGACTTACTGTATGTATGACATGGATCTATTATTTGATATGGATGATTAGAACTTTTAATTGATATTTGGACCATGATGAGAAAAGATTTAGATTTGTTGAGGAAATGTTGATTTACGAGACCATGTTGTTAGAAAGCAAGTTAAGAACTGATTATGTTGTGATCAGATATTACACATCTGGATCTAGTGATTGCAAACCAATCTTGTCTATGTGTTGAGGACGACATTTAGTTTTGTTGAGAAAAACCCTAATGGGAGGATTGAGAGTTTAGATCATGAGGATATGAAATTCGAATATTTGTTTAATTGAGAAATGTATCCATGATGGAGATTATTGAGAGTCGTTTATTTGCCTGGATACAAGTTAATTTTACGATCAGTGAATCTTTAGAAAACTTCAGTATGATTTTTGTGTTCAGATCTGTAGCCGACAGTCGACTGGTCTACAGAGCAGTCGACTGGTACGTGCCTACTGTGTATTTTCAGTCTTTGAGATTGTTCGGGACAGTCGACCGAGACTGAGGTCAGTCGACTGGTCCTCTGGTTGTATTTTTGTTCAGTTCTTTCGGGACGGTCGACTGATGACTTGTCAAGTCGACTGATTATGCCTTAGTTTATTTTTGAGAAATGTTGGATTATACCCACTGGACAGTCGACTGGTCCCTTATGCAGTCGACTGGTCCTGTAAGATCTTTGTATTTGATTTGAGATATTTTGTTTAGTGTTTGACTTTGAGACATTTGTTCAGTACTTGATTCTGAGATATTGTTCACTATTCGATGTTGAGATATTTATTCAGTATTTGATTTTGAGATGTTCAGTTAAGAACATGATTTTGAGATATTTTGTTGAGCCACTTGTTAAGTGGAATTTGTTCTGATATTTGTTTTGAGTCTCTAGAGGTAGGTGACCCTAGTATACCGGTGTTTGTTCAGTTATTTGTTGAGGCCCATCGAGGCAAATTTTCAGTTATTCAGATTTTAGTCCGGTAGGGTACACTACTCTAGGAGATTTGTTCAGTAACCCAAATTAATAAGGACAGGCATTAGTAGTGTCATGACGAATGAGAACATGAGTTATGCACCTCAGTATGGCTTTTGATGTAGGATTTAATCTCCTGAATTATCCAAGTAGTTAACTTGCGATGTGTGATTTATCTCCGAAATTATCCAGGTAGTTAACCTGAGATGTGGGATATTTCTCCGGAATTATCCAAGTAATTATCTTGAGATGTGGGATTGAACTACGGAATGATCGGAGTCGAGGAGACACTTTTGGGGTATTATTGTGGTGATGAGTCTATGTTTAGATGTGGGATGATCTCCTGAATTATCCAGGGTAAATACCTGTGATGTGGGATCAATCTCCGGAATGATCAAGCATGGAAAAATTATCATAGTTTATCTTCATCTCTTAGTAGTCATCGTTGTCAGCATGTAGTCATGATGTTTTCTCGAATCACTTTCATGCATTTGGATTTCCTGTTTTTACACACACTTGGCTTTTGGTTTTGGTATCACCCATTATTCCTTTGTCGGACTTCATACTTTAGTGTTTAATTATTATTTGTTGGATATCATGTTTTAAGTTTATTTATGTTATTTGTTGATTTGTTACCACTCACACCATTTTTATGGCTGACCCCTTTAGTTTGGGGGTTAGGGTTCAACTCTAGCCTCACATGTTGCAGGTTATTGCTTAGATTGGAGGTTGGATGCTTGAGTGGGCAATTTGAGATTATTGGATTATTTAGTGTTTGTTGTGAAATTGTAAAGACTTATTTGAGATCATTATTGAGCTGTAAATAAAGATTAATTTGTGTTGAGATGTTTAGACTTCCGCTGTAATTGTAATAATTGTTGTAATAAAGAAGAAAAATTTTAGTGGTGTTGTTGGTGTTTATTGTTGTATTGAAGTGGATTGCTGGGATTTCGCCACTTATTTTCTAAGCTCTCATATTAGAAATTTGGGGCGCTACAGCAGGAGTTGGGGGGAGCTCGTCAGTGCAGGCGAGCATGATGCATTCGATGATGGTGGTTTTGTCGGCGCTGTTGGGGCCGACGATGAGGGTGAGGAGGTGGAAGAAGGTGATCACGTGCTTGTTTTCAGGGTTGAAGCTGCGGATCCCCTTTACCAGCATCTTTTCTACCGTGCTCATCTTCGAGAATCTCGAAGACTGAGATTGAGATTTCAGGGTTTTGAGATTGGGGGTTTAGGGTTTGGTAGGATTTTGTGTGAGTTTTGAAAGAGGTCAGGAGAGAAAATATTGGAGCAGTTAGGGCGGCGGCGCACGGATCGAGGAAGCGGAAGGAGGCCTGGTGCACTTGGTTCAATTGCACATATAACACACGTTCCTATTTAGTTATTTAATCTCATCGTTTAATCGGCTAGATCAATACAATATATGAATGGCTAAGATCGTCTCCTGATAGATTTTTTTTATATTGTGGTTTTTATAATAGAAATAGATATAGGGAACGACTACAGCAGTTCGTTCCCTATATTTTCCAAATTTTGGGAATATAGGGAACGACTACAGATGCTCTAAGCGGTAACCCTGTACAATAAATGATTGTAAATAGCCTTTGAGCGGAGGGCTGGGAGAGAGTTGTAAGAGCATCTGTAGTCGTTCAAACAAAAAAATTGGATATTTGGCATTTAGAAATAGAAATTTGGGTTAGAGCTTTAGTAGTTTGAATCCAAAATATGAGTTTTGATTTTTAAAAACTGATAGACGGTAGATGAAATCTCGTACTACAAATTTTTTTATGAAATTTTTTAAAAAAGTATTGGACAATAAATCATTTCCTGTCCGCTGAACTTTTACAAAAAAAAACAGGACAACATTTTTAAAATAAAAATAAAAATTGTCAAATGGTAAATGATTTCCCATCCGTTCAATTTTTTGAAGAAAATTGATTAAATGGAAAATCATTTCTCGTCTGTTAAATTTTTAATTAAAAAAAGGTTGGGACGAAATATCATCTCTCATACTCCGATACTTTTTTTGGGATAAAATGTTGAACGGACGAATGGTTATCTTTTTTTAGCTATATTTTTGAAATTGCTATTTCTCATCCCAAATATAGTCGACTACTGTTTCTTTCAAATCCAAAATTTTGGGTATTTTGCCGACGAATGCGAGATTTTTTTTTTCTTCCAAATTTTACAAAATTTGACAAAATAGTCAATCGACATAATCTAAGAGATTTGATAGTGGCAAGGTAGAGATTGCTAAAAAGAAGAGGGAAGATGGCTATCTAGATGTTTCTCATCAGACCGTTACACTTAGAAAAATAGGTTAGATAGCATTGTAATGAAATTATTTTTTTTCCTGCTAGGTTAGGTGGGAAAACATGTTGGGATTGGGGTGTCAAAAAACGCCCTCTGGTCGCAGCGGAACTGATTAGAGCAATACGGAAGTCGAAGTAGATGAGGTGAATAAATTGAGCATGCAAGTAGATCCACCAAACTAACACAAACACAACAACGATGACTTATCCCGGTTAGCTTTTGCTTAATCCGGGGGGAAATATAGGGAGATCTGATATTCAACTAGAAGAGATTACAAGGAGTTACTGATTCACTTGACATAAGGAATTAAACTCACCCACCAAGAACTATCTCTCTCTCGAGCCTCTCTTTGCAATGGAGAAAAGAATCTATGAAGTACTCTCTCTCATATTGGAGGAGTTTACAATATATATAGAAGAATAGAGAGAAAACCTAGGTCTAATCTTGATCCTCAGTAGTCCGATAAAACCTGGAAAAGAAGTAACTGAATAGGAGCTGCACGATCTGACTTGGAGTGAAGATTTGACTGAACCGACCTAACAAATCGAAGCCCAAAAAACGAACCAGCGTCGCGGGCGGTCGACCGTCCCCCAAGACCGGTCGACCGTACCACTCTCTGACTTCCCAGTACAACTAGGGGTGGACAACTATTATCCGAACCGACCAATCCGAACCAATCCAACCCGAACCGACCGGTTTTTAACCGAACCAATTAGGGGTTTGGATTGGATCGGTTCTTGATCTTCAATAACCAATTGGACCGGTTCGGTTGTTGGATGAGACTTTCAAATAACCGATGAAACCGAACCGACCATATCTCTATGCATAAGTCCATAAAAATATAGTTCTCCTTTAATTTCTTGAATATACAAATAGTCATTTCTCATTTTCCTTGACATACAAATAGTCTATTTTAATTTCTTTCATACAAACCGAGCAGTTGTTCTACTATGTTTTGGTTCTCCATAACCCTATGTGTTATGTTGTTGAGAAATGCTTGATTTACAGTGTGACCCAACTTAATAGAATCATAAAGTTGATGTAACATTTAGTAGTTACTTTAATCAAGTCAAATAGAAATTATTTTCTAAATCTTTTTTTATTGCACCGGAAATTCAATTAGCTATGGTTATTGTTGTTTCTTTTATGATAATAAACTAAGATTACAAAAGTATGCAAGTGAAAAAGCAGTTTATCTCACTCATCTAAATGTCATCATCTCAAACAATTAGTGCAAAATTTATTAACAACTTGTGGTTTTATGAATCTTTATTTTAAATTCATTTCTGAATAACAAATAGTAGGTTGTTTCTTAAGTTTGATTAAAGCTGATCTTTTAAATTTCAACAAAATTATGAATGATGTTGAAGGTGAAAAGTAGAACGCCAAACCGACCATCCAATCCAATTCAAACCGAGCTTCATCGGCTTGGATGGAAACCGATCCAATTAAGGTTCGGATTGGTTGCGGATGAGAAAATTAAAAAACCGATCTTCTTTGGATCGGTGGTGGATGGTCAATATTAGGTCGGATACCGACCGATGCCCACCCCTAAGTACAACGAGCGGTCGGGGGTGCGATCGGGGGGTGCGGTTGACTGTCACCATGACCGGTCGACCGCAACTAGCCTGCACCTGTTGCTGTTGCTGTTCTCCTTCTACTCGCTTCGACGCTTTGACCTCCGTGCTTCATATTACCTTCTTTTAATCTGAACAACGAGTATACAAGACACAATCCTAACAAACTCCACCTTGGATTGCATACGAGTGCTATCACATGATGTGTTACTCATCTCCAAACTCTAACAAATTTCACTTGTAAAGAAACCTTAGAACATTAGCTTCTTCTTCTAATTGAAATGATCTCTACCCAATCTCACCAAATTCAGTGTAGCCCCTCAAAGGCCCACCTCCGTAGATGTACTCACGAAGTTGCCAAACTTCGCACGAACTCCACCTACCCTTAGGATTTCTCCACCTCTCGACGATATTCGAACATCGCGGTCTGTCTCGATGAATCTAGTTGCGACAAACTAGCTGAGCTTACGGGAATACTGGGAAAAGGAACAACACTTGCGCAAGTATTTCGAATTCCCCAAAGCTTGTAGAGATTGTTTTGGCTTGACCCAACCATTCTCATACCTCTAATCACCTTACGACGATCCTGAAAAACCGACAAAACTCCATCTCGAGCTGTGTACCTGTAGCCCCGTACATCAAGAGTTCCCAAGGAAATCAGATTTCGTTTCAGCAGAGAAATATGCAAAACATCTCTTAAGGTGAACATGTGTAAACCTGGCATCTTCAATTCAACTGTCCCCTCACCCACTATTTCACAAATCTCTTCAGTTCCCATTGTCACACAATGCCCCATAGTAGACTTATAAGTAGAAAACAACTCCCTCTCGGAGCAAACATGAGAAGAACTCCCTGAGTCAAGAAACCAACTAGAATTCACTTCTAAAGAATTTGAAACAAGAAGACACGAATCGCCTGAACCAAAGGCACTAACTACATTGGCTGAACTCCCGTTCTTTGCGCTCTCCTGATTCTGCAATTTCCAACAGTCTTTCTTGATATACCCTGGCCTCTTGCAATATCGGCAACGGATCGAATCCTTTTGCAAAGCACTTTGTCTTCCCCTCGAAAAACCATCCACTGCTAGACAACTTGTAGGAATAGACGATGCAGATTTATGGGTCTCCTTCCTAAGTTGACTTTTTTTCAATGCTTTGATTACACCATCTACCGAAATACTCTCCATGGCAGATCTACCGTGTAGCATGGTCGTGATCAAAGGCTTGTACGAATCCGGCAGTGAATATATCAGGTTGAAAACTTTATCTTTTTCACACACATCTGCGTTGATCGCCTTAAGTTCAGATAATACCTTATTGAACTCTGTAATGTGGTCTTGGAGATCGGTACCTTCCTTCATAGATAATCGTAGTAATAGCAAGGGTCGATCCCACAGAGATTGTAGACCTCAACTTACTAATCAATAAAACTAATAATAAAAATGAATAAGAGTTGTCATAATATTCTAAAAGAACTAAAAGATTAAAACTAAGATGAGAGGTGTTGAATCACAAATATCTCTTGAATAGTTGGGTTGTTGATCTCCACCAATAGTTAATAATGCTAAGCTACCTTCTGAACTTACTTCTAATTACTCATGTTTGTTCAGGAACTTGGTGATTGAGTCGCTTCCCAGAGATATATATGATGATCCCCTTTTCTAAGTTGACCTCTTCTGATATTTATAGAGTACGGCTGAGAATTAGGGTTTCCACTTTTTCAGGAAGATCCTCTTTATTTGATTTGATGATTAATATCTTTCTCTTTTCTCCTTTCCTTCCTTATCTGTTCACCATGTCCACTTGGAAATACCCTGTCTTTAGATTTGATTCGCTACATAAAATCTTGATTCAAAATAGATTTGAAATTAGATGCAGGTGTATCTTTGAAGATTTAATTTGTTTACTCCGCCGCAGACCAGTCGACTTATCTCTGGACCAGTCGACTGAGTCGAGACTTCTGTAGATTTCATCTTTGATCAGGCCAGTCGACTGCTCTTGGGAATAAGTCGACTGTTCCTCTACATTTTTCTGTGTATCATCTTTGAAGTCCTGAATCTGCTTCGTTTTGCTATTTTACGCTGTTTCCTATGGAAAAGAGAGAATAAGAGTTAAATACCATATATAGAGCTTTTAAATGTCTAATTATATTAAGATTATTGCTCTAAAAAGTGAATAATAATGTGTTCATCAGTACCTTCCTTCATAGATAAACGGAATAACTTCCTCTTCCAATGCATCCGATCTAATAACGACGAACTGGAGTAGTCAGTTATGAGCCTTTCCCACAGACTCGCCGTGTCAGTTTCTTCAAGAAATCTGCACTTGTCCTCGTCCGCCAAGGATAGTCGGATTAGACTTATGGCTCTTTCACGAATATCTTCCCAAATGTCATCCTTCATATCAGTTGGCTTTTCCTTCTTCTTTACTGCTGACTGTAACCGTTCTTGAATAAGAACATCATACATGTCAGTCTTCAAAAGATTGAAATTGATCTTACCATCAAACTGCTTGATCTTCAAAATACTGTGGCCTGTCATCTTAACCAAGGAACTCGGCAACCTGAAGCTCTGATACCAGTTGTTGGGATTGGGGCGTCAACAAATGCCCTCTGGTCATAGCGGAACTAATTAGAGCATTGAGGAAGTCGAAATAGACGAGGCGAATAAATTAAGCAAGCAAGTAGATCCACCAAACTAACACAAACACAACAACGATGACTTATTCCGGTTAGCTTTTGCTTAATCCGGGGGGAAATATAAGGAGATCTGATATTCAACTAGAAGAGATTACAAGGAGTTACTGATTTACTTGACACAAGAAATTAAACTCACCCACCAAGAACTATCTCTCTCTCGAGCCTCTCTTTGCAATGAAGAAAAGAATCTATGAAGTACTCTATCTCATATTGGAGGAGTTTACAATATATATAGAAGAATAGAGAGAAAACCTAGGTCTAATCTTGATCCTCAGTCGTCCGATAAAACCTGGAAAAGAAGTAACTAAATAGGAGCCGCATGATCTGACTTGGAGTTGAAGATTGGACTGAACCAACATAACAAATTGAAGCCCAAAAAACGAACCAGCGCCACGGGCGGTCGACCGTCCACCAAGACCGGTCGACCGTACCACTCTCTGACTTCCAATACAACGAGCGGTCGGGGGTGCGGTCGGGAGGTGCGGTCGACTGTCACCATGACCAGTCGACCGCAACTAGCCTGCACCTGTTGCTGCTGCTGCTGCTGTTCTCCTTCTACTCGCTTCGACGCTTCGACCTCCGTGCTTCATATTACCTTCTTTTAATCTGAACAACGAGTATACAAGACACAATCATAACAAAACATTAACTTAAAAATGTAATGTAAACTTAAGTAGATAGGGTTATTGGGTGTGGCTAATCCGTATGACTAATCCAAAATGAGGAATTAATTACAATTACAATCAGTATGGCACTTGTTTGGTTTTGGTGGTGGTGGCATTGGGGATAATAACACAAACCCAATGACCTATCATTGCTAAACTTGAGTTGTAGCTAGAAGTTTTTTGGAAAAAAAAGTTGGAGTATGACCACCCTGTTTTATTAATAAAGAGTTAATAAAATAAACCCAGAATTCTGAGCCAAGTACAAAACCTACAATATATAAAAGAAAACATAAGAAGCAAGGGGTAAGAACTATCCATGGTAACAAGTAATTGATTTCAAGCATTAACAACAAAGATTATACCTTCGGGGCAGAAAAAACTATAGCTACCATCATTTGTCTTTGTGTAAATACAATAAATATTTGCATCCAGGGAACATGCAACGATCTTAAGTTAGACAAATACAATATTATACCTTTATCATTTTCCTTTTATTTCCAACAAATTAGTCAAATCCAATACACAATAAAATTGGAAGGTTTGGTACTTTCGTATCAAAGCGGTCTCAAAGAGTTGTTTTCATACAAAAACGATCCACCTCAACTCACCAACTAGAGCTTACTTCAATTTCTTAGATGGTTTGAATAATTCATGGATTGTGTACAAAGAATGTCATAGAAGATATGGTTTGAATAATTACGTGAATGTCCAAATTAACCTTCTGATAGCACTGTAGTTCTTGATTTGATTGATCGATCGACTTTAAGTGCAACAAGAAGAAAGTGTGAAAACGGCTCAAGGCATGGATTGCACTGAAGATGTATAGTTGATCACTAAATAGTCCCCTATAATACAACGAGCCCCTATTTACAGTGTTGGCAATATGTGCCAACTTGCACCACTTAATGTAAAAAAAAAAAGTTCAATAATTGAATAAACTTTTTTAGGAATAACTATTTTTGATAACCACCAACATCCCAAAAATTAGAATTGTGTCGCAAAGCAATGAGTTTTGAAAATGAGAAAACAGACACTTGTGATCACATTTAATGAGCCCATGATGGAAATTATCATATATCTTGTCACACATAGTGTACGATACAACGACATGAATTTTATGAGCTTACTACCAAGATAAAAATGCAAAATGAAGAGGAAACAGTTTCTAAATTTTGAATTCTTGATAAAAGAAAATGCATAATTCACTATTTCATGTGTTCACAAAAAACAAATGGATATTAAAAACAATAAAAGAATCGTCTATATAAAAATAAAGTTCTTACTCGTAAGTTATAAAGGAGGTATAATTTTTTCTATGTACATATTCCTAACAAATTTAGCATTTGCATAAATATCCCATGCAAATTAGTATTCAGTAAACATGCAATAATGTAGTTAGGACCGACCTTAAGCTCACGGAGGTCCGAGGCGAACTTCACAAAAAAATAAAATTTTAGGGCACCTTAAAAAGAAAATGTAAATTATAATTTCAATTCATGCTCAAAATACGTGTATATATAAAGGTACAAGGAAGGAAAAAATTAAGAGCCCTTAAAAATGAGCAAAAAACGGAGGTTCGAGACGGCCACCTTTCCAGCCTTTGCCTCAGAGCCGACCCTGAATGTAGCGCACATATAATTTGTCAATTAGTTAACTTTTTTACTCAACTATAATCCAATATGACATAAATCCTTAAAGCTATTTGTAAACAAGTAGTCAAACTTGTTAACGAGTTTAACTCATCTATCAACTGACCATAAATTGACCATAAATTATGTAACTTGCGTCAATAATTTTGTGATCACTGATACTGTTTGTTTTTGGGGTGTGGGAACAATATGTGCGAATTCTTGTAATTTATATAGTGAAAGTCTTTATGCCGTACTGGCCCTGGTCCGACCCCGAGTAGCGGGAGCCGGTTCAGAGGTAAGAGCGGGAGGTAGAGGGGAGTGGTTCGGCTCAGATCTAGAAGCTCGACTCGGCTGAGGATGTAGTGGCTCGGCTCGGTCTTCTGTACCTGCATAATGCCTAGAAACACCGGGAGAAGTCCCGGTGGCAGGCCCTCCGACGATCTAGTCAGTCACTGGAAAAGTGACTGGGCAGCTAGGGTTCAGGTGGGGAAAGTTTGACTACCTTTTGAAGTGAGGAGGGGGTTGAGTATTTATAGGCAGGGGTAAACGGGTCTGGAGCCCTAACAGGTCGGGTTGGACCCGTTTGCCTATGGACCTGAGCTGGCTGAGGCCCATTGAACTGTAGCTGGCCTGATGATCACAGGGGGGAGGATCCAAAGGAGATCAGAGGGCCCTGGTTGATGCTGCTTTATTTATCCTATTTCACAAGCCCCCCACTCCTGCGGGGCTGGGCCTAGCCAGTCGTGGAGGAGTAGTCGGGTTCTACGAAGAAGAGAGGGAAGTATGCCCCTGTGGCCAGGGTTGGCAAGGGTCGGTTGGCCGAGCTAGTTAGGGCCCACATGGCCGAGCACGAGGGCCTCGGTAGCCGAGCACGTGGGTCTACTGTCGAACCCTTTCGAGTAGATCTTGGCGATTCCCTTCGTTCATGATGCTGGATGGGGTTGGCTCGAAGTGTCAAGGCTTACGGGGGTCGGCTGGACGAGTGAAGCCAAGTGACTTGGCTTGTTGAAGCTACTCCTGTGCTCGAGATCTGGGTCAACCGTCGAGGCTTATGGGGGTTGGAAAGACAAGCGAGCCCAAGTGACTTGGCTTGTTGAAGCTACCCCTGTGCTCAAGATATAGGTCGACCGTCGAGGTTTGTGGGGGTCGGCGAAGTGAGCGAGTCCAAGTGACTTGGCTTGTTGACGCTATCCCTGTGCTCGAATTCTGGGTCGACCGTCGAGGCTTATGGGGGTCGGCGAGACGAGCAAGCCCAAGAGACTGGGCTTATGGAAGCTACCCCTGTGCTCAAGATGTAGGTCAACCGTCGAGGCTTATGGGGGTTGGCTAGCGAGCGAGCCTGAGGGACTTTGACTTGTGGAAGCTACCTCTGCGCTCGAGATATAGGGCGACCGTCGAGGCTTATGGGGGTCGGCAAGACGAGCGAGCCCAAGTGACTTTGACTTGTTGAAGCTACCCCTGTGCTTGAGATACAGGTCAACCATCGAGGCTTATGGGGGTCGGCAAGACGAGCGAGCCCAAGTGATTTTGGCTTGTTGAAGCTACCCCTGTGCTCAAGATACAGGTCGACCGTCGAGGCTTATGGGGGTCAGAAAGACGAGCGAGCCCAAGTGACTTTGGCTTGTTGAAGCTGCCCCTATGCTCGAGATACAGGTCGACCATCGAGGTTTATGGGGTTCGGCTGAACGAGCGAGTGTGAGTGACTTGGCTTGTGGAAGCTGCCCCTGTGCTCGAGATACAGATCGACCCTCGAGGCTTATGGGGGTTGGCTGGACGAGCGAGCCTGAGGGACTTTGGCTTGTGGAAGCTATCCCTGTGCTCGAGATACAGGTCAACCGTCAAGGCTGGACGAGCGAGTCTGAGTGACTCGGCTTGTTGAAGCTACCACTGTGCTCGAGATACAGGTCGACCGTCGAGACTAATGGGGGTCGACTGGACGAGCGAAGTCAAGTGACTTGGCTTGTTGAAGCTACCTCTGTGCTCGAGATCTGGGTCGACCGTCGAGGCTTATGGGGGTCGGCGAGAAGAGCGAGCCTGAGAGACTTTGGCTTGTGGAAGCTATCCCTGTGCTCGAGATACAGGTCGACCGTCGAGGCTTATGGGGGTTGGAAAGACGAGCGAGCCCAAGTGACTTTGGCTTGTTGAAGCTACCTCTGTGCTCGAGATACAGGTCGACCGTCGAGGCTTATGGGGGTCGGTTGGACGAGCGAGGTCAAGTGACTTGGCTTGTTGAAGCTACCCCTGTGCTCGAGATCTGGGTCGACCGTTGAGGCTTGTGGGGTTCGGCGAGAAGAGCAAGCCTGGGAGACTTTGGCTTGTGGAAGCTACCCCTGTGCTCGAGATACAGGTCAATCGTCGAGGCTTAAAGAGGTCGGCAAGACGAGCGAGCCTAAGTGACTTTGGCTTGTTGAAGCTATCCCTGTGCTCTAGATACAGGTCGACCGTCGAGGCTTATGGGGGTTGGCTGGAAGAGCGAGGGCAAGTGACTTGGGCTTGTGTAAGCTACCCCTGTGCTCGAGATACAGGTCGACCATCGAGGCTTATGGCGGTCGGCTGGATGAGCGAGGCTGATGAACACATTATTATTCACTTTTTAGAGCAATAATCTTAATATAATTAGACATTTAAAAGCTCTATATATGGTATTTAACTCTTATTTTCTCTTTTCCATAGGAAACAGCTTATAACAGCAAAACGAAGCAGTTTCAGGACTTCAAGGATAATACACAAAGAACTGCAGAGGATAAGTCGACTGGTTCCCCAACACAGGCGACTGGACAAGAGAAGCTGATTTTCCACAACTCTCGACACAGTCGACTTATTCCCAAGAGCAGTCGACTGGCCTGATCTACAGAAGTCTCGACTCAGTCGACTGGTCAGAGAAGTCGACTGGTCTGCGGCGGAGTAAACAAATCAAATCTTCAAAGATACACCTGAATCTAATTTCAAATCTATTTGAATCAAGATTTTATGCAGCGAATCAAATCTAAAGACAGGGTATTTCCAAGAGGACGTGGTGAACAGATAAGGAAGGAAAGGAGAAAAGAGAAAGATATTAATCATCAAATCAAATAAAGAAGGATCTTCCTGAAAAAGTGGAAACCCTAATTCTCAGCCGTACTCTATAAATATCAGAAGAGATCGACTTAGAGAGGGATCATCAGATATATCTCTGGGAAGTGGCTCAATCACCAAGTTCCTGAACAAACATCGAGAGCATCACTCCATCAACATCGAAGAAGGAGAGAGAAGATCCAGCAACCAGAAGGCAGTCGACTGTGTGACAGCCAGTCGACCATATTGCCGGAATCCATTAGTTTATTTCTTCTTCTCTTTTTATTCTTTTATGTTGATCATGTATTCAAACTTGTTAAGCAATAAAGTTATTATTATGTGGAACTAATTTCATAGTTGGGTAGATCGAAACCGTAGTTATGTAATGCTATTTTCTTCTGAACTCTTCTATGTTACTTATTGATTGAATCTAATTGAATTGGTATAGGTTTATGATAGTCAAACTAGTTCTCAAGACTGAGAGCAGTCGACTGAGGTGAGAGCCAGTCGACTGACGTACAGAACTTGGGAAGCTCAAGTTTGGATGTCATTTATCTGAATCTGTTATATGAGCATATTGAGACGACCGAATCTCGTGCTCATAATTTGTAACAAAGGAATCTTTAGGGGTTCTTGGTTCAATCAACTTAGAGGATCTAGATCTGATACCAATTTCTAGAACTTTAAGTGTTTGTTCGTTTCCACTGTTCTTATGTTTTCTCTAAGTATAATTTAGTAGATACCATGCTAGATACTTACGGAAAGAAACGAATTAGAGTAGATACCATGCCTAATTCTTAGCTTAGGGAAACAATACTTTAAGGAGTAGATACCATGCCCTTGAAGTGAACAAACATGAGTAATTAGAAGTAAATTCAGAAGGCAACTTAGCATTATTAACTATTGGTGGAGATCAACAGCCCAACTATTCAAGAGATATTTGTGATTCAACACCTCTCATCTTAGTTTTAATCTTTTAGTTCTTTTAGAATATTATAAAAACTCTTATTCATTTTTATTATTAGTTTTATTGATTAGTAAGTTGAAGTCTACAATCTCTGTGGGATCGACCCTTGCTATTACTACGATTCGATTCGTGCACTTGCGAGGTTTTATAATTTGTGTCTAGTTTTATCTATTTATTTAGGTAACTAGATTCCAACAACAAGTTTTTGGCGCCGCTGCCGGGGATTGTTTAGTATTTTAACTTACAAGTCAGTAGAATTTTTTATTAGTTTTTCTTTTCTTTTATTAATAATTTTTCTTTTAGGTTACAGGACTTTGGTGAATGCACAGTAGACGATCACTTCGACCAGAGCTACTATCTATTGACGCAGAAACAGAACGAACTTTGCACAGACTAGGTAAGCTAGTTGCAGCCAACCAGTCGACTGCTGTACGGACCCAGTCGACTGCATAGAGACAGATTTCACAGGGAAGAATGGCTGAAGAAATACAAAATCGAGTACCAATGCAGGACAAATTCACTCCTAAGAATATTGAGCAACCTTCCTGCATTGCTTTTCAACCTAATGCTACAGGGAACATGCACCTATCTCCTCATTTACTTAGTATGGTTCCCCACTTTAGTGGCAAACCAGATGAAGAGCCTCATCTTCATCTGCAAGACTTTTTCGATCTTTGCAGGACACAAAGCGTCCAAGGGCTTACCGCTGAACAAATCAGGTTAATCTTGTTTTCTTTTTCTTTAAAACTTAATGCTAAGTTGTGGTATAATTCTTTGGAACCAGGATCAATTAATTCATGGGAGCAATTGGCAACGAAATTTTTGAAAGAGTTCTTTCCAGCCCAGAAAACCAAACAGCTAAAAAGGGAGATTCAACTCTTCCAGCAAAAAGATGGAGATCTATTCTTCGAAGCATGGAAGGACTTCAAGAGCAAGCTTCTCAAGTGTCCTACTCACAATCTGCCTAAGGATGATCAGGTACAAGCTTTTTATGAAGGTTTAAATGACACTAACAAAGCTATTGTTGATGCAGCTTGCAACGGAATTTTGATGAGGAAAAGTGGAGAAGAAGCCATTGAACTTTTTGAAGAACTTAGCGAGAACTCCCAACAATTCTCAACAAGAAGGGGACCTACGAAAAAACAGGGAGTTTACGAGATCTCTAATAATAATAACATTCAATTAGAAATGGCAAACATGAATAAGAAAATTGATATGCTTGTTAATGCAATGTCGACGATGGGTGGAATTAAAAATCAAACAAATGAAATGTGTGCAATTTGTTCTCATTTAGATCACACAAGTGATACATGTCCCATGTCTACTTTCACAGATCAGGAGCATGCGAATTATGTGGGTCGAGGAGTATTTCCACCAAAGAACAATCCATACTCGAACACATATAACCCAGGATGGAGGAATCATCCAAACTTCTCATGGAGCAATAATCAAAATAATCAAGGGAATCAATTCACACAAGGACATACAAGAAACCCTCAGATGGGAAGTGGGTTTGATCGACCAGCCCCAGAACAGAAGAAGTTGGATTTTGAATCCACTGTTCTTCAACTGCTCCAACAACAACATCAAACAAGCAACCAACAAGGGCAAACAATTCAGAAGTTGGAAACCCAAATTGGTCAGATTGCAAAAGAGCTAAGCGAAAGAAAAGCAGGTGAACTCCCTTCACAAACCATACCAAACCCAGGAGGTCAAGAACAACTCCAAGCAGTGACTACTTTAAGAAATGGTAAGGTAATTGATAACAAGGTTGGAACACACACAGACAAGCCAGTCGACTGTTTTTACAAACCAGTCGACTGCACAGACAAACCAGATACACAACCATCAAAAGCTTTGGGTTCAAGTAAGGTAAGTGAAAAAGTAGGGACAGTTCCACCACCATTCCCTCAAAGGTTAGTCAATAAAAAGAAAGAACAACATTTATTTGACGTCTTTGAAACTCTCAAAAAGGTAGAAATTAATATTCCCCTACTTGATGCTATTAAACAAATTCCTTCGTATGCCAAATTTTTGAAAGATTGTTGTACTCACAAAAGAACATTTCAGGTTAAGGAGGATGTGGCCTTGACAGAAGAAGTGAGCGCCGTATTATTAAGAAAACTACCACCTAAACTGAAAGATCCAGGTAGTTTCACCATTCCTTGCAAAGTTGGTGAGCACTTCTTTGAAAAAGCACTGCTAGACTTGGGGGCAAGCATCAACCTTCTTCCTTATTCTGTTTACGAAAAGCTTGGATTGGGGGAACTCAAGCCAACATCCATCACTTTGCAATTGGCTGATCGCAGCATAAAAAGACCTAGAGGTATTTTAGAAGATGTCCTAGTTCAGGTAAATGATTTTATTTTGCCTGCTGATTTTGTTGTGTTAGATATGGAGGAATCTTCTATGTCATCATCTCTACCGATCATATTAGGTAGGCCCTTTATGAGTACAGCTGATATAAAAATTTGTGTTAAAAAGGGCATTATAAGTATGAAGATAAACGGAGAAAAAGTGGAATTTAAAATGTTTGATACACTGAAATTACCACAAGATGATCATGAATGCTATAATATTGATGTGGTGCAGGAGATTGTTGATCAAACATTTCAGGTACATAGCGTTGAACCACTACAAGCCACAATCACTCAATCTCTAACTTTATCTCATGTTGAACAGGAATACGATGACTGGGAGATTGCAGAGACAGTACATCACCTTGAAACTCCACAGTCATATTCAGGTAAGCCTGCACCTTTATTTGAAAAATTGGTGTCTGATAAAAATTGTTCTTCTATAGATCAGGCGACTGATGAAAAGAGTAAGTCGACTGGTGTTCTAACCAGTCGACCAAACCCAGACACCCAGAACAAGTCGACTGCTGACATGGACCAGTCGACTGTACAGAAGCGTCCAGACATAGAACTCAAGCAGCTGCCCGATCATTTGAAACATGCATTTTTGGGCGAGAACCAGACACTGCCGGTGATAATTGCTGCAAACTTAAATGCACAGGAAGAAGAAAAGCTGCTGAAGGTATTGCGAGAACACAAAAATGCAATAGGATGGACCATTGCAGACATCAAGGGAATAAGTCCATCCAAATGCATGCATAGAATACTCCTTGAGAACGATGCAAAACCTAGCAGAGAGGCACAACGAAGGCTCAACCCCAACATGAAGGAAGTGGTAAGAGCAGAAATTTTGAAGCTACTAGATGTTGGCATCATCTATCCTATCTCAGACAGCAAATGGGTAAGTCCTATACATGTAGTACCTAAGAAAAGTGGAGTTACAGTGATAACAAATGAAGAGAATGAACTTATCCCAACAAGAGTAACTACAGGATGGAGGGTATGCATTGACTATAGGAAGTTGAATAATGAAACCAGGAAAGATCACTTCCCTCTCCCCTTTATTGATCAAATGTTAGAAAGATTAGCAGGGTATAGTCATTATTGTTTTCTAGATGGTTATAGTGGCTATAATCAAATTGCTATTGCTCCAGAAGATCAAGAAAAGACCACTTTTACATGCCCTTTTGGTACTTTTGCTTACAGGAGGATGCCTTTTGGATTGTGCAATGCTCCAGCTACATTTCAGAGATGCATGATGAGCATATTTTCAGATATGGTGGAAAGGTTTATTGAGGTATTTATAGATGACTTTAGTGTTTTTGGATCTTGTTTTGATGAATGCCTTAACCATTTGCAGCTTGTTCTTAAAAGATGTGA
Organism: Hemerocallis citrina; assembly: GCA_017893485.1. Taxonomy (NCBI): domain Eukaryota; kingdom Viridiplantae; phylum Streptophyta; class Magnoliopsida; order Asparagales; family Asphodelaceae; genus Hemerocallis; species Hemerocallis citrina. The sequence goes on along the minus strand of CM030358.1, from coordinate 77,164,331 downwards.
AGAATGCAATTTAGTGCTGAATTGGGAAAAGTGCCATTTCATGGTACAACAAGGTATTGTGTTGGGACATGTTGTGTCAAAAAGAGGCATAGAGGTAGACAAGGCAAAAATTGATATAATATCGAAACTACCCCCTCCCACTACAGTTAAGGGTGTTAGGAGTTTTCTAGGACATGCAGGGTTCTATAGAAGATTCATAAAAGATTTCTCAAAAATCTCCAAACCCCTTTGTGACTTGTTAGCTAAAGATGTTGAGTTTGTATGGACAGAAGAATGTACAAATGCTTTTAATACATTGAAAAATCTTCTCATTTCTGCACCTATTGTCATGGCACCAGAGTGGAGCCATCCTTTTGAGCTCATGTGTGATGCAAGTGATTATACCTTAGGGGCTGTTTTAGGTCAAAGAATCAATAAGAAACCCCATGTTATTTACTATGCTTCTCGAACTTTAAACGATGCACAGCTAAATTATTCCACCACTGAAAAAGAAATGTTAGCTGTTATTTTTGCTATAGAGAAGTTTAGATCATACTTAATTGGTTCTAAAGTTATTGTTTTTACTGACCATGCTGCCTTGAGATATTTGTTTGCTAAAAAGGATGCTAAGCCTAGGTTAATCAGATGGGTGCTGTTGCTTCAAGAATTTGATCTTGAGATTAGAGACAAGAAAGGAAGCGACAATGTTGTGGCAGATCACATGTCCAGACTACTTCAGGAGGAAGAGAGAATTATGCCCCCGCTGAATGAAAATTTCCCAGATGAACATCTATTTGAAATAAATGTTCAAACTCTCGGGGCAGTCGACTGGTCCTTCCACCAGTCGACTGGACTCTCTGAACAGTTCCCCTGGTTTGCTGATATTGTCAATTTTCTAACTGCTCATGTTTTTCCTCCAGGTATGACACATCAGGAAAGGAAAAGATTGGTGGATCTGAGCAAACACTATTATTGGGATGATCCTTATTTATTCAAATTTTGCTCTGATCAAATTATAAGAAGATGTGTGGCAGACGAGGAACAAAGGAGTATTCTACAACATTGCCACCAATATGCATGTGGAGGACATTTTGGGCCAAAGAGAACAGCACTTAAGGTATTGCAATCTAGTTTTTATTGGCCTAAAGTATTCAAAGATGCTTTTTCTTTTTGCAGGACTTGCGACAAATGCCAGAGGACAGGCAACATCTCTTCTAGAAATCAAATGCCACTACACAACATACAAGTAATCGAGCTTTTCGATGTTTGGGGAATCGACTTCATGGGTCCATTTCCTAACTCATTTGGTTATTTATATATACTTGTTGGTGTGGATTATGTGTCTAAATGGGTCGAAGCTGTCCCCTCACGAACTAATGATCACAAAGTTGTTGTCAAGTTTTTGCAGGAGAACATTTTCACTAGGTTTGGTACACCACGAGCAATAATAAGTGATGGAGGGAGCCACTTCAATAACTACCCATTTGCTTCTTTGATGAAGAAATATGGGATTACACATAGAGTGGGAACTCCATATCATCCTCAAACCAGTGGGCAGGTGGAGATTAGCAACAGAGAGATCAAGAGTATCTTGGAAAAGACAGTCAACACAAGGAGGAAGGATTGGTCGCTACGCTTGAACGATGCCTTATGGGCCTACAGGACCGCTTTCAAGACACCCATTGGCATGTCACCATACCGTTTGGTGTTTGGAAAAGCCTGTCATTTGCCAGTTGAGTTGGAGCACAGAGCGTATTGGGCTATCAAAAAGTTCAACTTTGATATGAAACAGGCAGGTGACAAAAGGAGATTGCAACTAAATGAGCTTGAAGAATTGAGGCACGATGCATATGAAAATGCCAAGCTATACAAGGAAAGGACTAAGTTATACCATGATAAACAATTAGCAAGGAAGGAGTTTTATGAAGGACAAAAGGTATTGATCTACAACTCAAGATTAAGACTCTTTCCAGGCAAGCTCAAGTCAAGATGGTATGGACCATATATTGTCACAAAAGTCTTTCCACATGGTGCATTGGAAGTTCACAGCGAAGAACGAAAGCAAACATTCAAGGTGAACGGACACAGGGCGAAGCCATACATAGAGATGAGTCTAGAACCGCAAGAGGAAGATGTGAATCTTCAAACCATTCAATACATTGCGTGAACTCATCATGTCTAGCTGAAGACATGAAACACAGCGCTTATTGGGAGGCAACCCAACTTTTTAGGGGAGTATTTACACTTTCCTTTACTTTCTTTCGTTATTCATTTTTATTTTTCCGTCTCTCCTTACTAGATGGTAACACATGCCTATATCTTATGTTTTGTGCGAACATTGAGGACAATGTTCCATCTAAGTGTGGGGGTATTAGTTAGTTATATTTGGAATCTTTTGAATTTTTTTAGGATAAACAATTTCTTATAAAGTAAGAGTAAGGATACTTATTTACTTTAGGATTGTTGAGTTTCATAATTCCCTACAAAATTGTGCGAGTCATGCGATTATACATAATAAACAAATGTGATGCTTTTTCTGATAATTATTCCCTTTAGATCTAGTCCTAAATCGAGTTTAAGTAAATAGAGTGATACAATATATGTATATATTTGAATAAAGTCAGTCTACTCCAATGTTTTGAGCGCTTAGTAACTAGGGGTATTCATCACCAATGTTTACCTTTACGTCAAACGGCAACTTGAAATATGAGTATGCAAAGCACTTTAATGTTTGTGACTTGTTGAGTAACCGAGTGGATACATCACAAATGTTTCGCATTCGCGTCAAAAGACAAGTGACAACTTTAAAGAAGAGACTATAAAAAAAAAAAAAAAAAAAAAAAAAAAAAAAAAAAAAAAAAAAAAAAAAAAAAAAAACCCTCTAGTTTGCTACTGGATTTGTAGTAGAGAAAAGGGATAATCACAGACTGAGTAGTTGCATACTATAACTACATTAATCGCATGACAAATATGATTAAGTTTGGGGATTATGACTGAACAATTGCACTAGAGAAAGTGGGTATGTTCAATTTTACTTTATCTGAAATTGTTTGTAGTTTTATATTTTTCATTTTGATGTCCACATAATAAGAAATCTTGATGGTTGAGTTTATTCTGATTATTACTCCCTTGTTCATAAATTCACTTTTTGCTTGAGGACAAGCAAAAGCTAAGTGTGGGGGTATTTGATGAACACATTATTATTCACTTTTTAGAGCAATAATCTTAATATAATTAGACATTTAAAAGCTCTATATATGGTATTTAACTCTTATTTTCTCTTTTCCATAGGAAACAGCTTATAACAGCAAAACGAAGCAGTTTCAGGACTTCAAGGATAATACACAAAGAACTGCAGAGGATAAGTCGACTGGTTCCCCAACACAGGCGACTGGACAAGAGAAGCTGATTTTCCACAACTCTCGACACAGTCGACTTATTCCCAAGAGCAGTCGACTGGCCTGATCAAAGAGGAAATCTACAGAAGTCTCGACTCAGTCGACTGGTCAGAGATAAGTCGACTGGTCTGCGGCGGAGTAAACAAATCAAATCTTCAAAGATACACCTGAATCTAATTTCAAATCTATTTGAATCAAGATTTTATGCAGCGAATCAAATCTAAAGACAGGGTATTTCCAAGAGGACGTGGTGAACAGATAAGGAAGGAAAGGAGAAAAGAGAAAGATATTAATCATCAAATCAAATAAAGAAGGATCTTCCTGAAAAAGTGGAAACCCTAATTCTCAGCCGTACTCTATAAATATCAGAAGAGATCGACTTAGAGAGGGAATCATCAGATATATCTCTGGGAAGCGGCTCAATCACCAAGTTCCTGAACAAACATCGAGAGCATCACTCCATCAACATCGAAGAAGGAGAGAGAAGATCCAGCAACCAGAAGGCAGTCGACTGTGTGACAGCCAGTCGACCATATTGCCGGAATCCATTAGTTTATTTCTTCTTCTCTTTTTATTCTTTTATGTTGATCATGTATTCAAACTTGTTAAGCAATAAAGTTATTATTATGTGGAACTAATTTCATAGTTGGGTAGATCGAAACCGTAGTTATGTAATGCTATTTTCTTCTGAACTCTTCTATGTTACTTATTGATTGAATCTAATTGAATTGGTATAGGTTTATGATAGTCAAACTAGTTCTCAAGACTGAGAGCAGTCGACTGAGGTGAGAGCCAGTCGACTGACGTACAGAACTTGGGAAGCTCAAGTTTGGATGTCATTTATCTGAATCTGTTATATGAGCATATTGAGACGACCGAATCTCGTGCTCATAATTTGTAACAAAGGAATCTTTAGGGGTTCTTGGTTCAATCAACTTAGAGGATCTAGATCTGATACCAATTTCTAGAACTTTAAGTGTTTGTTCGTTTCCACTGTTCTTATGTTTTCTCTAAGTATAATTTAGTAGATACCATGCTAGATACTTACGGAAAGAAACGAATTAGAGTAGATACCATGCCTAATTCTTAGCTTAGGGAAACAATACTTTAAGGAGTAGATACCATGCCCTTGAAGTGAACAAACATGAGTAATTAGAAGTAAATTCAGAAGGCAACTTAGCATTATTAACTATTGGTGGAGATCAACAGCCCAACTATTCAAGAGATATTTGTGATTCAACACCTCTCATCTTAGTTTTAATCTTTTAGTTCTTTTAGAATATTATAAAAACTCTTATTCATTTTTATTATTAGTTTTATTGATTAGTAAGTTGAAGTCTACAATCTCTGTGGGATCGACCCTTGCTATTACTACGATTCGATTCGTGCACTTGCGAGGTTTTATAATTTGTGTCTAGTTTTATCTATTTATTTAGGTAACTAGATTCCAACAACAGAGGCCAAGTGACTTGGCTTGTTGAAGCTACCCCTGTGCTCGAGATCTGGGTCGACCGTCGAGGCTTGTGGGGGTCGGCGAGAAGAGCGAGCTCGGAGATTCCAATAGCCGTTATGGGAACTGTTTTTCGCAAGAATCGAGGAGTTACAGTAACCGTTTTTGCATGAATCGAGGAGTTATTGTAACTGATTTTTGCAAAAAATAAGGAGTTTTAATCCTCTATATATACGCGTCCCCCTCTCCCCTTCTCATTTCTCACTTTTACTCTCTCTCTCTAGAATCCAGAGCTTCTCTCTCTAGGGTTTTTCATCACCATCGACGAGTTTTCCGGCAACCTTCCGTTCAAGCCATACTCAGGTTAGTCTTTTTATCATGTCTAGGGCTCAGTCCGGCTCTTCCCCTTCTACTTCATATAATGTTGTCCATACGGGGTTATCAGATTCTTCAACTTCTTCGGATCCTCCGGAACCTTCGACTTCATGGGACACGGAGGACGAAGTGATCATCGCTGAGCCGTTGCGCACCCGCAAGCCGTTCTTGGTGGAGAGCAGCGACTCGGGTGAGGAGGATACTGATGGTGAGGACGAAGAGGAGGACTCCCCCGAGGGGTCCCTTGCCGAGGGGATGTCATCTGCGAGGAGGCCAAAACTGAGGGGGGTCAGGCCTCTGGCTCCCCCTCTAGGGCCCTCGCCCTCGAGTCGTTGGCGACTGTGTCGCTCGAGGTAGCTCCTAAAGCTCGGAAGAAGAGGGTGAAGTGGATTATGCCAAGTAGTCTGGATAGGGCAGTTGCTCCTCAGCAATTAGGGGTCCCCTTCCTGCCGCAACCTAGGTCAATCAGAAAGTACCCAGAGGACATCGAAGATTTGGTCCTCTACGGTGTACAACCCTCATCACCGAGTCGGGTGAGGATTAAGATGGACGGTACTCCCTCGGTTGAGAAGGGGGAGAACCTCTCGGTGATCTGCGCGAGCTACTTCATCGGGAGGGAGTTCGAGCTGATGGTCCCTAGCGCTGGTCTTCGGCCTACCGATCCTCTGGGGCCCTGGTACTTTATCTTCCCCGCCGATGCGTTCTCCTCAATGCTGAGGCTACCAATCCACCCATTCATCCGCAAGGTTTTAAATTGGGCCATGTTGTGTCCGATGCAGTTCGGGCCGAACTCTTGGAAGCAGATGATGAGCTTCATCCTGTTGTGTGAGGAGAGGAAGGTGCCGCTGAGATTGAGCATCTTCCGAGCCACGCTAGGGGTCAGCTCGTCCGGAGAGTTCGAGGGGATCTACTACGTATCGCCTCGGAGCGAGTGTAAGGTCGTGCATGGCCACCCCGACTCGATAAAGGAGTGGAAGAGGAAATACTTCGTCGTCCGCAGTGAGGAGCAATGTGATATACAACGAGGTGGAACTTTTATAAGCCGAACTTCAAGGGCCGAAGAAGGGTGATCTTTCAGCCGAGGAGTGGGCCTTCGTGGAGCGCCTCCATAAGAGCCATAGTATAAGTTGACCGAAAGTGACGGAGAGTCACATGGTCCGAGCCAGACTGAGCCCCGCCCCACCCCGTGTATTTTTTGTTCAATTTTCTTTCTGTACTTCTCATTTGTGCTCATCGTTTGTTAATGGGCTTTTTTGCAGAGATGGACCCCGAAGCGATCAAGGCGAGGAGGTTTGCCCTAAAGAAGCAGAAGGCAGAGCAATCCGAGAAGGGAATGTAGGCGGCAGCCCCTTCAAGAACAGCTTCCGAGACTCTGTCCGAGCCGAAGGCGAAGAGGCCGAAGACGAGTCAGTCGAGGGAGACCGCCCTCATACCGAGTTCCAAGGCCTCGAAGGTGTCGGAGGTCGTGCAGGGGGGCCTTCCTCCTTTTCGTGCCGATGCTCATGCCATGGTGAGGGAAGAGGGCTCCAGCCTTGGGCTCCTGACTGGGCCATCCGCCAGGGGGACACTCTGACCGAGGGCCCCATCTCCATGGAGTTTGTGGACAAGATGGCCACGCCTCGGGACCGGCAAAGTATGGGAACCAATACCTTTGAGTCGGCCTACTTAAGGTGGGCTCAGGCGAGCGTGCAAGTAAATTCTGAGGTCTTGTATTTCATTTTTTAGTACTTTGTCCCTTAGAACTTGTTTTCGTCTCGGCTGTAGGTTTTCATGTCCGGCAATCAGGTGATGCAGATCCACGAGCTGGAGCTGAAGTATGAGCAGAGTCAGACTAATCGCTATAAATGCGAGATGTGTGACTTGAAGACCGCTCTGGATGCTTCGATGAAGCGGGAGTAGGCCCTGAAAGCCGACCTGGCTTCGATGGCCGATGAGGGGGTGAAGAGGGAGGCGGGGCAGAAGAAGGCGTTCGAGGTGGAGAAGGGGATGCTGACCGCAAAGGCCCAGGACATGGTTATCGAGGCTCAGAACGAGGTGTACGACAAGGCGTTGAGCCATGTGAAGCACTTCTATTCGACCCTGGACCTGTCGTACCTTGACTACGACATGGAGATCGAGGGGCCGCTGAGGACCCCAGGGGGCGATGCGCCGGGTGAAGGGAAAGACGGAGCCAAAGAGGCCAGTGCCGATCCGGTGGTTGACCCCGTGGCCGTCACCGGACCCGAGGGAGAGGTGGGCCTTAAGCCGTAGTTTGTTTTTTCCCTTTCTTCTTGTTTTTTCTTTTTGGTTGTATTTGCCGAAGGCAGACTGGCCACCATAATATTTTGTAAAAGTACTGAAAATTTATAACAATGAATTTTTGGTGGGACAAGTGTTTTACTCTCGACTTTTATCTTGCTTTTGGGTCAACTATCTGAGTTTGTCCGACCCTCCTAGACTTGTGTAATTTTTCGAGAATGCCTATTATGGATTTATGGCCTTGGAATGACCTTTTATTTTGCTTCCATCAGATGTTGACTACTCTTACCGAGGTTGATCCTCGGCGGTCCGAGATGATATGGCTTCGGAGCAAGATTAAGTTATTGGAGTCCACCCCTGACCGCTACCAGAAGGAAGCCCGCGATCACGACACCGCTTTCCACTATTTCCGGAACCCATTGAAGGAGCTGAGCGCGGAGTCGGCTCAATTGAAGAGGGTGATAGCCGACCGCGACCTCCGGGGTGCGGGATTCAGATTTTCCATGTCAAGTGCCTCGGTGCAGAGGCCTACATCAGAGTCGTTCCTTCGTGAGGTCATTATGGAGAAAGAGATCGAGATTCAGCGTTATAAGACGATGTTGGGAAGGTTGGTCCCCTCGGTGATTGCAGGCTCCTCGAGGCGCGAACCGTCCCCAATTTTGCAATTGGAGTACGTGAGGCCGGGTGATGCTCAGAGTTCTGTGGCCGGCATGTCATCTTTGGTCGATTCTAGGGGCTCGGCAAGGCATGCTGCAGAACCGAGTCACTCAATGAGGTTCGAGTTGACCCGTGCGAGCCCGGAGGGGTTCTGAGGATAGTTTGGGATGAGGCTTTGGTTGTAATAAATCTTTCTATATTGTGGCTCCCTAGGGCGTCATAATAAAGAATAAGCTTTCCGACTCTTTTGAACTTGTTATTGAGAATGCGTTGAGGGTTAGAGTTAGGTCCCTTGTTTGGCTTCGGGGTCGAGCTGAAGGTCATAGACTTGGGGGTGGAAAAACCTCATCAATAGGTGGAGCAGGTTCGGCCGGCTCCGGGGATTGGCCTCTCTGGCGGAGACGACGGTCGTCCCCGAGCGGTAAGGCGATGGCGAGGGAAAGGAGTCCTGAGAGTTTTGCAGTAGAGGACCGCCTTCCAACTCCATTAATGGGGGACGTTTCGTCTTCCCACGCCATTAATGCTGGACGTTTTGCCTTCCCACGCCATTTAACAGGGGACATTTTGACTTCCGACATTTCATCTTCCAATGTCATTAATGAGCCATTCCGGAGGGGCTATATAACCCTCACCCCCTCACTAGAAATCCATCAGAGAAAATCTCATATCACTGTGGGTTCTCATTGCCGGTGGCTCCCCTGCCACCCTCTGACAATTTGGGGTAACGGCTTTGAGGGCCGTTTACCCCGAGTTGCCAGCGGGTGAAAGGTTAGCCGACCCCGGGATGAGGTCTTTGGTTGCTTGCCGAAGGTGGGCGCCCTAATACGGAACTTTTGGCCGAGAGTTCCGGGCCGGTGGCTCCCCTGCCACCATCTGACAATTTGGGGTAACGGCTTCGAGGGCTGTTTTACCCCGAGTTGCCAGCGGGTGAAAGGTGGGTCGACTTACAGTTTGAGGCTTGGGGCGTTTGCCAAAGGCGAGCGCCTTAAATCTTAATGAAACTTTTGGGTAGGAAGGTTGGCTAAAGTCCTGACCGGAGGTTGAGGCTTGGGAGTCGGCAGAGAGTGCCGAACTCTATTGCCTTGGCTTGAGAAAGCCACCTGTGTGCTTGAGTTTACCGTTTGGTGTCGAGGCTTGGGGGTCGGCGGAGAGCGTCGAACTCTATTGCCTTGGCTTGAGAAAGCCACCCGTGTGCTCGAGTTCACCGCACGGTGTCGGGGCTTGGGGGTCAGCAGAGTGCGCTGAGCTCCATTGCCTTGGCTTGAGAAAGCCACTCGTGTGCTTGAGTTCACCGTTCGGTGTCGAGGCTTGGGGGTCGGCGGAGAGCGTTGAGCTTCATTGCCTTAGCTTGAGAAAGCTACCCGTGTGCTCGAGTTCACTGATCAGTGTCGAGGCTTGGGGGTCAGCGGAGAGCACTGAGCTCTATTGCCTTGGCTTGAGAAAGCCACCCGTGTGCTTGAGTTCACCGTACGTTGTCGAGGCTTGGGGGTCGGCGGAGAGCGCTGAGCTCCATTGCCTTGGCTTGAGAAAGCTACCCGTGTGCTTGAGTTCACTGATCAGTGTCGAGGCTTGGGGGTCAGCGGAGAGCACTGAGCTCCATTGCCTTGGCTTGAGAAAGCCACCTGTGTGCTCGAGTTCACTGTTCGGTGTCGAGGCTTGGGGGTCGGCGGAGAGCGATGAGTTCCATTGCCTTAGCTTGAGAAAGCTACCCGTGTGCTCGAGTTCACCGTACGGTGTCGAGGCTTGGGGGTCGGCGGAAAGCACTGAGCTGCATTGCCTTGGCTTGAGAAAGCTACCCATGTGCTCGAGTTCACCGATCGGTGTCAAGGCTTGGGGGTCAGTGGAGAGCGCTGAGCTCCATTGCCTTGGCTTGAGAAATCCACCTGTGTGCTCGAGTTCACCATTCGGTGTCAAGGCTTGGGGGTCGGTGGAGAGCACTGAGCTCCATTGCCTTGGCTTGAGAAATCCACCGGTGTGCTCGAGTTCACCATTCGGTGTCGAGGCTTGGGGGTCAGCGGAGAGCACCGAACTCTATTGCCTTGGCTTGAGAAAGCCACCCGTGTGCTCGAGTTCACCGTTCGGTGTTGAGGCTTGGGGGTTGGCGGAGAGCGCTGAGCTTCATTGCCTTAGCTTGAGAAAGCTACCCGTGTGCTCGAGTTCACCAATCGGTGTCGAGGCTTGGGGTTCGGCAGAGAGCATTGAGCTCCATTGCCTTGGCTTGGGAAAGGTACCCGAGTGCTCGAGTTCACCGTACGTTGTCGAGGCTTGGGGGTCGGCAGAGAGCGCTGAGCTCCATTGCCTTAGCTTGAGAAAGCTACCCGTGTGCTCGAGTTCACCGTACGGTATCGAGGCTTGGGGGTCGACGGAGAGCGCTGAGCTCCATTGCCTTGTCTTAAGAAAGCTACCCGTGTGCTTGAGTTCACCGATCGGTGTCGAGGCTTGGGGGTCGGCGAAAAGCGCTGAGCTCCATTGCCTTGGATTGAGAAAGCTACCCGTGTGCTCGAGCTCATCGATCGGTGTCGAGGCTTAGGGGTCAGCGGGGAGCGCTGAGCTCCATTGCCTTGGCTTCAGAAATCCACTTGTGTGCTCGAGTTCTCCATTCGGTGTCGAGGCTAGGGGGTTGGAGGAGACCGCCGAACTCTATTGCCTTGGCTTGAGAAAGCCACCTGTGTGCTCTAGTTCACCGCTCGGTGTCGAGGCTTGGGGGTCGATGGAGAGCGCTGAGCTCCATTGTCTTGGCTTGAGAAAGCCACCCGTGTGCTCGAGTTCACTGTACGGTGTCGAGGCTTGGGGATTGGCGGAGAGCACTAAGCTCCATTGCCTTGGCTTGAAAAAGCTACCCGTGTGCTCGAGTTTACCGATCGGTGTCAAGGCTTGGGGGTCGGCGGAGAGCATTGAGCTCCATTGCCTTGGGTTGAGAAAGACACCCGTGTGCTCGAGTTCACCGATCGGTGTCGAGGCTTGGGGGTCAGCGGAGAGCACTGAGCTCCATTGTCTTGGCTTAAGAAAGCCACCCGTGTGCTCGATTTCACCGTACGGTGTCGAGGCTTTGTGTGGTTACATAAGGGGTTTACACAGAATCTGAATTTAAAAATACTTTGGAAAGAGAATAAATATTCTTATACAAAAAGTGGCGGCTTATAAGGCCGATTACAAGGGATCGGTTACATAATAACTTTAGTCCTCCCTTTCGAGGTACTTGATAAGGTGCTTCGCATTCCAGGGTCTCTTGATCGGGTTGCCTCCCATGTCGGTGAGTCGGTAGGTGCCAGGGCGCACTACTTTGACGACCCTATACGAACCCTCCCAATTAGGGGCCAACTTCCTCTTCTTGCTGGGGTCTGAGACTGCCAATTTCCTGAGGAAGAGGTCACCCTGTTGGATGTTAGCGGGGTGGACCTTCTTGTTGTAGATCTTCTAAAATACCTCTAGGTCTCTTGATGCTACGATCAGCCAATTGCAAAGTGATTGATGTTGGTTTGAGTTCCCCCAATCCTAGTTCTTCATAAACAGAGTAGAGAAGAAGATTTATGCTTGCCCCCAAATCTAGCAGTGCCTTTTCAAAAAAAATGCTCACCAACCCTGCAAGGAATGGTAAAACTACCTGGATCCTTCAACTTAGGAGGTAATTTTCTCAACAATACCACACTCACTTCCTCTGTTAGAGCAACATTCTCCCGAACCTGAAACGTTCTTTTGTGAGTACAACATTCTTTCAAAAATTTGGCATAAGAAGGAATTTGTTTAATAGCATCAAGTAGGGGAATATTGATTTTTACCTTCCTGAGAGTTTCAAAGATATCAAGTAAATGTTGTTCTTTCTTTTACTTGACTAACCTTTGAGGGAATGGTGGCAATACTACCCTTTCTTTGTCACTTACCTTGTTGGAAACCAAGGATTTTGCTGGTTGTGTGTCCCTGATTTTGATTTTGTCTGACTCTTCCGCGTTTGTGCCAACCTTTCTGTCGATTATCTTACCACTTCTTAGGGTTGTCACCGACTTGAGTTGTTCTTGTCCTCTATAGTTTGGTATGGTTTGTGATGGGAGTTCTCCTGACTTTCTTTCACTTAACTCCTTAGCGATTTGACCAATTTGCGTCTCCAATTTTTGAATGTCCTGCCCTTGTTGGTTGCTTGTTTGATGTTGCTGTTGGAGCAATTAAAGAACGGTGGATTCGAAATCCAATTTCTTCTGTTCTTGAACTGGCCGATCAAAACCATTCCCGATCTGAAATTGCCGTGGATGCCCTTGTGCGATTTGAGTGCCTTGATTGTTTTGATTATTGTTCCATGAGAAATTTGGACGGTTTCTCCACTCTGGATTGTACGTGTTCGAGAAGGGGTTGTTCTTGGGTGGGTACACTCCCTGTCCTACGTAGTTTGCGTGCTCCTGATCTGTGAAAGAAGACATTGGACATGCATCAGTTGTATGATCAGAATGGGAACAAATTGCACAAATTTCTTTTGCTTGATTTTTTACGCCGCCTAACGTCGAAATTGCATTAACAAGCATATCAATTTTTTTGTTCATGGTTACTATTTTTAATTGCATGTTATTACTAGTAGAAATTTCGTAAACTCCCTATTTCTTCGAAAAACCCCTTCCCCTTGTTGAGAATTGTTGTGAGTTCTCGCCGAGTTCTTCGAATAGCTCGATGGCCTCCTCACCACTCTTCCTCATCAAGATTCCATTGCAAGCTGAATCTACAATTGCTTTGTTCGTGTCATTTAAACTCTCATAGAACGCTTGTACCTGATCATCCTTAGGCATGTTGTGCGTAGGATACTTGAGAAGTTTGTTCTTAAAGTCCTTCCATGCCTCGAAGAACAAATTGCCATCTTTTTGTTGGAAGAGTTGAATTTTCCTTTTTAGTTGTTTGGTTTTTTGAGCTGGAAAAAATTCCTTCAAGAACTTTGTTGCCAATTGCTCCCATGAATGAATTGATCCTGGTTCCAAAGAATTATACCACAATTTAGCATTAAGTTTTAATGAAAATGGAAACAAAATTAACCTGATTTGTTCAGGGGTAAGTCCTTGGACACTTTGCGTTCTGCAAAGATCAAAGAAATCTTGCAGGTGGAGATGAGGATCCTCGTCTAGTTTGCCACTAAAGTGGGGGACCATGCCAAGTAATTGAGGTGATAGGTGCATATTCTCCATGACATTAGGTTGATAAGCTATGCAAGAAGGTTGCTCAATATTCTTAGGAGTGAATTTGTCCTGCATTAGTACTCGATTTGGTACTTTCTCACCCATTGTTGCTTTTGGAATGGTTCGTGGTCTTAGCTGTTGTTTTAGTTTGTGCAGAGTGTGCTCTATCTCTTGGTTAATAGGTAGAAGCTTGGGATGAAGTGATCGTCTCCCATGCATACACCAAAGTCATGTAGCCTCTAATTGGGCCGTACCTATAAAAAAAATATTCATAGTTTTCAGTAAATAAGTAATCGAATTTTTTTTATTATTGATTTGCAAGTTAAAATACTAAACAATCCCCGGCAACGGCGCCAAAAACTTGTTGATTGTTCAGAGTATCTAAATGAATAAATAATCTGAACACAAATTTAAAACCTCGCAAGTGTACGAATCGTTCACAGAAGCGTAGTGAAAAGTAAGGGTCGATCCCACAGAGATTGTAGTTAATAATTTACTAATCAATATAACAGCGTGCTTGGTATAAAGTCCCTTTTTGTTTTCCTTTTTTTTTAACTGTATATCTGAAGAGAAGAAGAGATTTAAAATATAGACCAAGAAGTTCTCAAATTGGTTAATTTGAATCAAGAAATATCTATTGAATTAGTTGGGCTCGATTTCCACCTATAGTCATGTATGCTAGATTAACTTCTACACTACTCTGATCACTCATGCTTGTTCATTTAAGAGTATGGTATCTACTCTTTAAATTAAAGATTTCCCTAAGCTAAGAATTAGGCTTGGTATCTACTCTAATTCCTCTCTCCCCTTAATTGTTTAGCATGATATCTACTAAGTTGCACTTGAAGAAAGCATAGAAATGGTGGAAATTGACAAACACTCAAAGATCTAGAAGTTGTCATCAATTCTAGACCTCCAAGTTGATTAAACCAAAGAACCTAGCCGATTCTTGTGTTACTAGTTATGAGCATAAGACTCGGTCATCTCAATTTACTCATATAACAGATTCAATTCTATAATAAGCAAACTTGATAACTCAACTTTGGTTGTGTTAACCATGGCATATCAGAGGAGCATATTGATATATGAGTGTATATCAGTGTGCTCAAATGGAGTGATATAGAGTATTCATCAATAAATAAGTTGAGTTAACAACACTTGAATAGTAAGGATATCAAGCATCAAATACTGCATATTATAAATTTTGATCAAGAACTACCAGGTTTAATCAATAAGTGATAGGAGTAGTGCTTTAGTAGATTTGTAAACATTACATGACTAAGGTTTCAATTTGTCCAAATGAATTTAGTTACACATAATTCAACTTTTATTGACTAACAAATTTGGATACATGACTCTAATAATTTAAACAACTCAAGAACAAAATTTGAGAGAAGGAGTCACACTGATTTGTGTGATGATCAGCAGTGAAGCCAAATTTCCCTCCTCCTCTTCAAGTTGTCTTCGATCTCCTCTGGTTCTCAAGTTCTCAATCCCTTTTTTTTTCCGATCCCCACAGTCTGTGTTTTTCCCTTTTTTTATAGCTTCCTTTTCCCCCATCTGCAGATCTCTAGCTCAAGATTGCAATCTCCTCAATATCGGGTATGGATTACGTCAAAACCCCCTTCATTAACTGCCAGAATATGCGTTTGTAACAACATTCTTTAGCCAACTAACTAGCTTGATTTTTGGGAAGTTATTAATTGCAGCTATGCAATCTTTCCAAGATTTTGACAGCTCAGTTGTGTTGCAGATTTGGGTGTAGTGAGGGTGTATCTCAACTGTGCAGATCTCTAGCTCCCCACAGATTCTTTCTTTTTGCTCTCCTTCTTGGCTTGTAGTTTTGATGTGCCTGCATATACTAGTTCTTCTCAAGAACACATTTTTTTGTGTTTGTGACTTGCATCTAACTGATTCAAAACTAGAGGGTGAAAGAGTGAAACTCAGCTGTGAAGAAGGACTCTTTTGTGCAGCTGTATTTGATCATGCACAAGTCATGTATCTGTGTGGAACTGATATTGTAGCACTCTTAAAAAAAATGCACAGCTGATACACAGCCGAGTTGAGTTGCACAGCTGTGTGTATCAGCTGAGTTGAGTTGCACAGCTGATACACAGCTGATACACAGCTGAGTTGCTCACCTGAACTTGCTCTCACTCTTCAATTCAATTATACTCTGCTAGTTGAAACCCTTTTGCAACTTCTTCCACAGTCCTGGAGATTTTTCATGATTTGGACTTGATCAATTTAGAGCTTCAATCACCAGTGGAGTCATAATTTATAGGGAGTAAAAGAAGGACTTTAGAAAGTGAAGAATGGGGACTGTGAGCATTGAAGTGGAGAGTTCAAGTTGCACAGCTGAGATGCACATAATTTTTCCTCATGAATTGCAGCTTAACTGTGAAGAAAAACTTTGCATCTAACCTTACATACTCATGTATCTGTGGTGCATATAGCTGATATATGCACAGCTCTTGAAGGAAGTCATTTTCCACTTCACTTGCAATCTGATATTTGAAGTGGAGGTCAATATGAGGCTTGATCAATATGGAGCTTCAACCCCCAGTAGAGTAACACATGCACAGCTGATACTTGAGTTGTTTTGCCCTTCAACTACACTTCTTGTAGAATTTAGCTCTTCATGTTTGAATCAAAAACCCCACACTTTCAACCTTGTTGACACAACTCTCCATCATGCTTCTAGAAATGTTTTGATGCAAAATTTAAGGTTCTTCATTCCAGTGCTTCATCCTCACAGTGGTAGATTAGTCCTGAGTAAATCTTGAATCCACTCAATTTAGTTGCTTCTAGGCTCTTTCCTGTAGAAAAGAGAAAAGAAGTATAAATTACCAAAGATAGAGAATTTAATTGTTAATTGTATTCAAATTATTGATCCAAAATGTGGATATTAACAGATTTATCAACCCTCCTCTAGTTGTTCAAAGGAGAAGACCGAGCCGGGGGTAAGTTTGGAGAACCATTCCCGAGCCGATCCATAGAGGGTAGCGGGGAAGGCATGGTAGAGGAGGGGATCCGCAGTGTTGTGAATCATCATGAGGGTTTAATCCCTCCATGTGATCAGCAGGATCACCCTCGCCATTGTAGGTCTCGAATTGGGGTGGCCTGAAATTCCGAGGGATCTCGGCTTCTAGGATTTGGGGGGAAAAAGAAGGCCCGATGTGTTGGTGACCGTGACCTGGTGCTGGTCCGCCCTCGCCAAGATAGGCGAGGCGGTTCTCCATTTCCTCCAAACGATGAAGGACGGCGTCTGCCTGTTCCTGAGGACGAGCCGATCCGCGGGGCTCGCTAGCTCCTGTTCCTAACTGGGGGTCGGAACTGTGGTGGACCTCGGTAGTCTAGCCGCCTCGGATGGCTTGGAGGATCTCGTCCCAGAAATTATGGAATTCGACCCTCGTGACGGGGGCTTGCCCCGCCTGGTCCTGTGGAGGATCGCTCACCTGAGAAGGCTGTCAGTCATCGTTCGAGACCGAGTTGGAAGCGACCTCTCCCCTTGTCCGGCTGGCCTGCCTGTTCGAGATGACGCGGCGCAAATCAGATGCAATCATAGGTCGGGCCGCGCCGTTGACCCGGGGTTGGTTGGAACCCTGGTGATGTCTCTAATTTTTATAAAAATATTTGTACTCATTTATCCATTAAAATTGCTTGTTTTCGTTTATATTATTTATAATTCATCTTATTTCTATAAGATTTCAACGAATTAATTATTGTTGAAGAAATAAGATTTTTGAAGAAATAAGATTTTTGATGCAAAATTTGAAGGTTTTTGGAAAAAATCAACAAACAAAGCAAAACTATTGATTTTTTTATTATTATTGTTTTGTTGAATTTTAATTTGCCAATTGTGCTGAAAGTGCAATAAACAATTTTAAAAGAGTTTAAATGAGCTAATATGATTTTTAGTTAGTTTAATTTATTTTAAACTAATTAATTTTATTTTTATTTTTATTTTTAAATCCTAATTTCTATCTTTATTTTGTGTGTGCATCACGTGTTGGAAGAAAAAAGAAAGAGAAGAAGAAGAAGAAAGAAATAAAGAGCAAATCAAGGAAGAAAATAAATAAGTGAAAAAGAAGGGATTTTTCTGCAAAAAAGCAAACCCTAATTCTCCTTTCCATTTGCTTATAAATACACACCAAGGTGGAACACGCTTACCAAGAGGTGACGGCTACTAAAGAGAAAAAAAAACAGATCAAGTCTATCTCTTTTGCGCGTTTTCCAACATCGAGGAGAGAGAGACCGCACGTGGGCTGACGTGGCGCTCCTTCTTCTACTGGCATGCTGATCGAGATGACGTGACAGCAGGACGAGACAGTAGCTCGGTATTCCAACAGCGAAACAGAGAGAGGAGAGAGACAGCTCTCTACTGACTTGGGCTGGCGCGGTTTTTGAGACAGAGACAGAAGAGAGAGAACGACTTGGGATCGGGTTTCTAGGAGTTCGGTTTGCAATATTTTTATATCTTTTGTATCTCTTTTCTCTCTCCAATTTTTATCATGCTAATCTGATATGGATAAAAATGGGATTTAATCGGAACCGTCCAAATCGGGCACGAATCTTGAAGCCCAGGTGTAAAACGGTAATTTCACCTACCAATGGGTCTGAGATGGGTACTGGATCTCTTCGTCAAAGATCTAATAACCCACGAACGGATCCACCTTAATCGGGTGCGGGTTTCAACCAAAAAGAAAGCCCGATCCAGAGGGATAAAATTAGGGTTTCTGATTCAATCCTAATCGACGGCCCTGATTCATGCCTATCCTTCCACTGGGAATTAGGGATTACATTCCTAATCTGTTTACAAGGAGTATATTCCTTATCAGATCACGGGGATTACATTCCTAATCCGGTCCCTAAGACGCCTATAAATACCTCCCATCCATCTCCATTAAGAGGTAATCAATCAATCTTTAGCCAATTTTACGCTCTTCACAATCATTCCTGGTTACTGACTTGAGCGTCGGAGGGTGCGTCGCCAGGATCAACCCCGGTGTCTCGCACTTTTTTGCAGGTGAACGGCAGGAGAAATGGTCAAACTCCGGCGGAACAGGTCTCAGGTTTGCTATCCAAAGTTTTCCTAAGAATCCACAAATACTATCTGTTTGCCCCCACACCAAATTTAGCGGCAACAGATTGGTGCCGTCTGTGGGAAACTAATGAATAGCATCCTCCCCTCTTCCCGTTGGTCAGATCTTCTCCGGCCATGCCTCCTAGGAAAGTCAGATCAAGAGGGTCCAACCGAGGACCCAACCCCGATCAGCAATAGGAAGTTCCCCCTCAGCCCGCTCAACAGCAGGGGCAACTTCCTCCTCCAGCGGAAGACCCACTCCAACAGGACCTTCCTCCTCCTCAGAATCAACAACCTCCTAAGGGTCCCAACCCTCAGAAACAGCCTTTCCATTCGGACCATGTCTCCATCCACATTGCCTCTTCGGATTCTATGGCCTCCCATAATCCCCGAACTTCCGACTTCCGACAAAAAATCCCCAATCGGCCAAAAGATGTGGATCTTCGCCACCGTCTGGATGAAAAGCGGGCCCGAGAGGGAACCTCCCGCCAACACCGTCCGGATGAGCGATCTCCTCACCGCTGAGAATATAGAAGGTCCCCTACCCGAAGGGGGCGGAGAGAGTACCCCGAGCATTACAGAAGAAGGCCACACTCCCCTGCAGGTCGGCAACAGCCCAGGAACGATGAGGCACCCATCACCCGTGCCGAGTTCCAGCAGTTCCAAGCGACCGTCCTACAAGCTCTCAATCTCCGTCCTAACACCAATGCACCAAAGATTCCCTCTCCTCCTCCGGTCCGAAGTCCTCGCCGACGGTCCCCAACTCCTCCTCTAGCTCCTAGCAACTCCCGGCATATGCCAAGTCCTCGTCGCTCCAGGAGCTACCGTCGTCGTAGCCCCCGCTCTCCCTCATACGAAGACGAGTCTAGAGGCACGGCTGATTACCATCGAAGGGACGACGCCGTATACCGCCATCTCCATGAGATGGAGAGGCGCTTGGGTCAGTTAGACCGAGAAGAAGAGCTTAGAGGAAGGACTCTTTGTCCTAGCAGACCTCCTTTTTTCCGAACCATAATGGATGCACCTGTACCAATCGGCTTCAAGCCTCCTCAATTTGAGACCTACTCCGGGGAGACTGACCCCGTCGATCACATCGAGAGCTTCAAGACCCTAATGCTCATCCATCAAGCTTCCGATGCTCTGCTCTGTAAAACCTTCCCCGCAACTCTCAAGGGTCCAGCTCGAGAATGGTACTCTCGCCTTGCCCCATCCTCAATATTCTCATTTGAGCAGTTCGAGACCCACTTCTTCACCCATTTTGTAAGTAGCCGTAGAACTGAGAAGACCAGCATCTCGCTACTATACCTCCACCAGAAGAAGGGTGAGAAGTTGGGAGACTATGTGAAGAGGTTCACAGCTGAAGCCAGGTCCATAGCATCCCTCGACCAGTCGGTCGCTGCAGCAGCTTTTCAATCCAATGTCCTCAACTCCAACCTTCGCTCCTCCCTCACCAAGAAGCCCCCACAGAACTTCTCTGACCTCTTCCTCCGGAGCGAAAAGTACATTCGGGCCGAAGAAGCTGAGCACCGCCCTAACTTGGAGGGGCCTTCCTCCGGGTTCAAGAGAAAAGGAACAGAAGAGGAAGGAGCCAAAAAGCTCCAAAAGGATAATGCCGGCCAGCGCCGACCTCCCCCCAGATTTGAGAAATTTACTCCCCTTAACGCCAATATCTCCACATTCTCATGGAAGTTGAGAAGGAGGGGGTGATACCTGAACACCCCTGGCAAGAAGAGGGATAAAGAGAAGTGGTGTCGTTATCATCGGGACCACGGCCACGACACCAACGATTGTCGGGCCTTGAAGAATGAGATAGAAGCCCTCATCCAGAGGGGGCAGCTGACCAGATTCGTCAGAAAGGACCGAGCCGACCTTCCTCCCCCGCCTCGGGGGGCTAATAAGCGTCCAAAACGCGATGAAATGCCCGACTTCGAAGAGGAGCGTGTCCTACACCTCATTCATGGGGGCCCAATGGGGGGCTCCTCAAACTCCTCTCAAAAGGCATTTATAAGAGAAGTCAATTCGGTTCGCGCTACCCCTCCTTCCAAAGGCCTCGGAGTGCCCGTCACATTCTCAGACGAAGATCTTGAAGGTGTCTGCACCCCTCATTGTGATGCACTCGTCATCAGCCTCCACATGGCGAACTTCAAAGTGGAAAGGATCCTAGTGGACAATGGCAGCTCCGTTAACATCCTCTTCCTCACCGCTTTCAAGGGCCTCAAACTCTCCCGAGATAGACTCAAGCCCGCCGGCTACACGCTCTACGGGTTCACGGGAGTGCTAGTGACTATTGAAGGGGTGATCACCCTCGACGTAACCGCTGGCAAAACTCCTACTACCCGAACGGAGGCGATGGATTTTATGGTTGTAGATGTCCCTGCAGCTTACAATGTCATCCTAGGCCGACCTGGCCTAGCAGCTCTAGAAGCCGTTCCTTCGGCGTACCATCTTAAAATGAAGTTTCCCACCCGGGCCGGAGTAGGGGAAGTAAGGGGCAATCAAGAAACGGCCCGTAAGTGTTACATGACCTCTACCCTCGGTCCAGTCCTCTCCCTAGAAACTCTGGAAATCCCCCAGGATGTCGCCCGACCAACGTCCGAGCCGGTGGATGAGTTGGAGGAAGTGCTCTTCTCTGAGCAGGACCCAAGCCGAAAGTTCTTTGTTAGCAAGACCCTCCCATCTGCCCTATGCTCCGACATAGTCCGTTGTATCCGAAGGAATCAAGACCTCTTTGCTTGGTCAGCTGCAGACATGCTCGGCATTTCCGAAGAGCTCTTAGTCCACCACCTCAGTGTTGCCCCGGGGTCCAAACTGGTCCAGCAGAAGAGGCGCAAGTTCGCCCCCGAATGGCAACTAGCTATAAAAGAGGAGGTGGATAAGCTCTTGAAGGCCCGGTTCATACAGGAGGTAAACTATCCCGAGTGGTTGTCAAATGTAGTAATGGTGAAGAAGTCCAATGGAACTTGGAGGATTTGTATCGATTTCACCGATCTTAACAAGGCTTGCCCCAAGGACCCTTTCCCTCTTCCAAGTATTGACACTTTGATTGATGCCACCTCGGGTCATGAACTCCTCAGCTTTATGGACGCCTTCTCAGGCTACAATCAGATCTGGATGTTCCCCCCGGATATCCCTAAGACCTCATTTGTGACCGACCAGGGCCTCTATTGTTACAGGGTCATGCCCTTCGGTTTGAAAAATACAGGCGCCACATACCAATGCCTCGTCAACAAGGTTTTCCAAGCTCAAATCGGCCGTAATATGGAGGTGTATGTTGACGACATGCTTGTAAAAAGCATCCAAGGTCCCGATCATGTAACCGACCTCCAAGAGGCATTTGACGTTCTGAGAAAGCACAACATGAGACTCAATCCGAACAAGTGTGCGTTCGATGTCTCGTCAGGAAAGTTCCTCGGCTTCATGGTCAGCCAACGAGGGATCGAAGCAAACCCTGAGAAAATCAAGGCCATATTAGACATGGCCCCTCCAAAGAATGTTAAGGAAGTTCAGAGGCTAACAGGCCGCCTGGCCGCCATAGGGCGCTTTCTCTCGAAGTTCGGGGAGAAATGCCTCCCCTTCTTCAAGGCCCTCAGAGGGGCTAAAGGTTTTGAATGGGGTCAACAGCAACAGGAGTCCTTCGACTAGCTCAAGGCTTACCTTGTCAATCCTCCTCTCCTCAGCAAACCAATTCCTGGAGAACCCCTCTACCTCTACCTGGCAGCCTCCGAGCAAACCCTCAGTGCCGTTTTGGTAAGGGAAGAAGACCGGGCCCAAAACCCATCTACTATGTGAGCAAGGTACTTCGTGATGCTGAGCTCCGCTATCCAAGAATAGAAAAGATGGCTTATGCCCTGGTGATGGCCGCGAGAAAGCTTCGCCCGTATTTTTAGTCCCATTCGGTGGTCGTTCTGACCGACCAACCGCTGAAGCAAGTGCTCCACAAGCCAGAGACCTCCGGTCGTCTTATGAAGTGGTCTATCGAGCTGAGCCAGCACGATATAACTTATCAGCCTCGGACCGCGATCAAGGCTCAGGCCTTAGCAGAATTCATAGTTGAAAGTACCATCCTCGAGTTCAGTCAAGCGATGAAGGAACCACCTGTCTGGTCGGTTTATGTGGACGGATCCTCCTGCAATGAGGGAAGCGGAGCCGGGGTCATTCTGGCAGGTCCAGATGACTCCATCCTCCAATACTCCCTCCGTATCAACTTCAAGGCCTCGAACAACAAAGCAGAATACGAGGCACTCATAGCCGGCCTTGGAATGGCTCGCAATGCAGGGGCGCAATGCCTCCGGATCTTTAGCAACTCTCAGCTAGTCGTAAATCAGGTCCTTGGCAAATATGAAGCACGTGATGACAGGATGGTTAAATACTTAGCCAAGGTCAAGAGCCTCATGGCACTGTTTGAAGAAGCTCTCATCCAACGAATACCCCGGGAAGAAAATGCTCAGGCCGACGCCCTTTCCAAACTAGCCTCTTCCTCCCTTCAAGGTCTCGAGCAGAACGTCTTGATAGAGGTTCTGCTGAAGCCAAGTATAGAGGATGAAACTCCCGACTCTATAGAGTCGCTGCCTGTCCTGCTTGAAGATAACTGGATGAAACTCCTCATTGAATTCTTAAGGGACGGACTCCTCCCCGAGGATCTCAAGGAAGCTCGAAGAGTGAGAACCCGAGCTGAGCGTTACACACTAATAGGAGGTATCCTATATAAACGCTCTTTCACACAGGTAGACGGCAGGCCGTACCTGAGATGCCTCTCCCCCGGGCAAGCCGACTACGCCCTACAAGAACTTCATGAGGGCATCGGTGGGGCACATTCGGGGTCCAGAGCTCTAGCCCGCAAAGTGTTGAATTACGGATATTTCTGGCCCACTCTCCTACAAGACGCCGAACGGCACGTTCGGCAGTGCAGCTCCTGTCAGAAGTACTCCGACATCCGATGCCTCCCACAAGCTCCACTAACTTCCCTATCAAGTCCAGTCCCCTTTGCAATGTGGGGGATGGATTTACTAGGGCCATTTCCACCAGCTCCCGGACAGTTCAAATTCTTAGTCGTGGCGATCGACTACTTCTCAAAATGGATAGAGGCCGAGCCCTTAGCCACGATCACCGAGAACAAGGTTGTTCAGTTCTTTTGGAAGAACGTGATCTGCCGATTCGGCATCCCTCGGGTCCTGATAACAGACAACGGAACCCAGTTCACCGGGGCTGCCATCCGAGCTCTATGCGAAGACCTTGCCATCCAACACCGATTCTCCTCCATTTCTCATCCCCAGTCGAATGGCCAAGCCGAAAATGCTAACCGACAGATCCTCTCCGGCATTAAGAAGAGGTTGGATAAATGTTCCAAAGGCTTATGGGTCGATCAGCTTCCCAACGTGCTGTGGAACTACCGCACCACAAAACGGACCCCTACAGGAGATAGCCCATTTAATCTCACCTATGGATCCGAGGTCATCATCCCCCTAGAAGTCAGAATACCCTCTCCCCGTCTAATAGCTTATGAAGAAGAGCAAAATGCCAGAGAACTCCGAGCAAATCTAGACCTGATAGATGAGATCCGAGAAAGAGCTGCCAATCGTCAACAAAGCTACCGAAGAAGGATCGAGTTGGCATACAACAAGAGAGTCCGCCCCATGGACCTCAAAGAAGGGGACCTGGTCCTCAGAAAGTTGGCCATCTCATTCCCAGGTCAGAAGAGCAAATTGGCGCCAAATTGGGAGGAACCTTACAAGATCGCCAAAGTAGTCCGCCCCGGCACATACAGACTAGAAGATCTCGAAGACAGGGAGATCCCCAGGACTTGGAATGCCGACCATCTCCTAAAATACCAAGAGAGAGCACCAACGCCTCTCTAAGTATTTCGAGATGTCGAATCGTTCCACTCCTATTACTTGTAATGTTTTTCTTTTATTTCTCTCTTGTAATAACGGCTAGCAACTTTAGAAGCAGCCAACTATTAATCATTAATAAAGAAAGCGCTTTCATACTTTACTATTGTTTACATCTCTCTGCTTTCACTCTTCACTCTAACGATGGTTCGGAGTCCAACACTTGGCTCGATTCTACTTTGCAAGTTCGCTCCTAAGCGAACTAGAGGTAGTTCGCTATTCGGAATTGCTCCCACAACCGTTGAATTAATCTAATGATGGTTCGGAGTCCAACACTTGGCTCGATTCTACTTTGCAAGTTCGCTCCTAAGCGAGCTAGAAGTAGTTCGCCATTCGAAATTGCTCCCACAGCCTTTGAACTAATCTAACGATGGTTCGGAGTCCAACACTTGGCTCGATTCTACTTCGCAAGTTCACACCTAAGCGAACTAGAGGTAGTTCGCCATTCGGAATTGCTCCCACAACCGTTGAACTAATCTAACGATGGTTCGGAGTCCAACACTTGGCTCGATTCTACTTCGCAAGTTTGCCCCTAAGCGAACTAGAGGTAGTTCGCCATTCAGAATTGCTCCCACAACCGTTGAACTAATCTAACAATGGTTTGGAGTCCAACACTTGGCTCGATTCTACTTCGCAAGTTCGCTCCTAAGCAAACTAGAGGTAGTTCGCCATTCGGAATTGCTCCCACAACCGTTGAACTAATCTAACGATGGTTCGGAATCCAACGCTTGGCTTGATTCTACTTCGCAAGTTCGCTCCTAAGCGAGCTAGAAGTAGTTCGCCATTCGAAATTGCTCCCACAGCCGTTGAACTACTCTAACGATGGTTCGGAGTACAACACTTGGCTCGATTCTACTTCGCAAGTTCGCTCCTAAGCGAGCTAGAAGTAGTTCGCCATTCGAAATTGCTCCCACAGCCTTTGAACTACTCTAACGATGGTTCGGAGTCCAACGCTTGGCTCGATTCTACTTCGCAAGTTGGCTCCTAAGCGAACTAGAGGTAGTTCGCCATTCGGAATTGCTCCCACAACCGTTGAACTAATCTAACGATAGTTCAGAGTCCAACACTTGGCTCGATTCTACTTTGCAAGTTCGCTCCTAAGCGAGCTAGAAGTAGTTTGCCATTCGGAATTGCTCCCACAGCCGTTGAACTACTCTAACGATGGTTCGGAGTCCAACACTTGGCTCGATTCTACTTCGCAAGTTCGCTCCTAAGCGAGTTAGAAATAGTTCGCCATTCGGAATTGCTCCCACAGCCTTTGAACTACTCTAACGATGGTTCGGAGTCCAACGCTTGGCTCGATTCTACTTCGCAAGTTTGCTCCTAAGCGAGCTAGAAGTAGTTCGCCATTCAGAATTGCTCCCACAACCGTTGAACTGCTCTAACGATTGGTTCGGAGTCCAACACTTGGCTCGACCGCACTCCACGAGCTCACTGATTAAGCGAAGCTCGACTCATCTCGCAAAGCTCGCAAGATTAAGTGACCGAAGTACAGCTCGGCACCACTGGCCGAACGCCCATGACGTCGACCCCCAAACGAGCAAAAGCCCAGCTCAGGGGCCTCGACACGACGAACACAGTCACAAATAAAACAACTACGCAGAGCTACCAAGAATATACAAGCCTAAGAAAGAAATATTATTAAGAATTGGGACGCAGTACAACGCGCCTCTTCCATACAACAAAGATTACAAGGCGTTAAAAAGCGAAAGTTACAATGCCGACTTATTACACTTAGGCTAAATACAAAAGCTCCAAAAATAAGATCTTCAACGCCTCCGTGGCGCAGGGGTGTTCCGCTTCAAGGACACTCGAGGGCGGCGATGTTTATCTTCAGAGCTCGACCCCAAGCCAGCAAATTGAGACGTGTCCTCGGCACCGCTCCTAGCAGCCGCTCCGACGGATGCTCCGCTCGACAAAATGGCCACAGCACTTTGCGCATCCCCCGGACTAGGATGGCCGATGCGCTGACGGGTCGCGAGCTCATAAAACGTGATGCCTCGATCGCTCTCCGCGCGAGTACATGAAGTGCTCCTAACATTGATCGGCCCCGAACGAGGTTTTAGACGAGCCACCTCTGCCTCTAGCTCGGAGATCCGCTCCTTCAGAGAGTCATCTTTGACGTCGAACTCGAAGCGAGGTGGTATTGCTGAGCTCGGGACGCCGGAGCGACTCGCGATAAGGTGCCGAAGATGAGTGACTTCGATGCTCTTGTCTACCGTGGCTCTCTTCAATGCGTCGACCTCGGCCGTCAGTTCATCCCGTTCAGACGTCAGTCTGGCCACTTCGGCCGTCAACCCATCTCCCTCCGTCCGAAGCTCCGTCTCTATAGTTTGCAGGTGGCGGATCTCAGAAAGCAGATCATCCCTCTCTGCTGTTATTTTGGATAAGGTGTGGCGAATGCACTTGATCCGGAGGCCATAGCAAAAGGCGGTCGACGAACCTTCGTTCTCTCCTAAGGGGGTCATCTCGGCGATCCTGCTCTCCAGACGCCGGATCTCGATGTCTCGCCGACCTAGGATGAGTTGAAGATGGTTCCACTCACTTTCAGCTCGGCGCAATCCAGCTCGACTTCGTAGAGCCGCTCCCGGCACCTCGCCAAGCACAGCCTCGTCGCCCCTAAGCCAGCCTCGGCCCGAGCGTTGTCATCCGAGCGAGTGGGCTCGACAGCTTGAGTTACCACCACAAGCTGAAAAGAAGTCGAGACAAACAACAAATTTTTAAACGCACTGCCGAAGTCCTACACTTCAAAAATTTTCAAACAAATTTTCAAGAATTATTGGGAAAAGATAGACACAGTCGAACCCAAAAAGATGCATTTTTCATTCATTACAAAAAGCGGTGGCCAGTCCGCGATTAGGCATTACAAAAACAAAAACAAAAAAAACAACAAAAGAAAAGGAAAAGCTAGCGGAGTCAGGACGCGACCTCTTTCCCGGGGCGACGAGAGTGGGTGGGGGTCGACGTTTCTGAAGGGGTTATCACCGCCAGTGGGGTAACTCCAGAGTTCGGGACCTCGCCGACGACTTCGACTTCAGTCTCGACTTCGTCCTCCCCTTCTTCTTCTTCCCCCTCTGATTCGGGGTCAAAGCCCTCGACGTGGCCCGGAAACAGTCTCCATCCCGAGAAGTCCACGTCAGGGTACGTCTTCGTCACCCGGGCGATGGCTTCGGCATAAGCTTTGGCCATGTTTTGGGCAAGGAAACCTTGTGCCTTCGCCAGGGTCGCGTCCTCTGCCCCCTTCACCGCCGCAGCCTTGGCCTCTTCAGCTTCAGCCAATTGTTTGGCCGCCTCCTCCTTCTGGCGAAGAAGGTCGCTCTCCAGCTTCGCGACCTGAGCCTCGAGGAACTCGACCCTCGTCGCCTTCCCTTCGAACTCGACCCTGATCTTGTCGAGCTCGTTCCCCATCCGAGCCTTCTCCTTCCGAGCCCGGTCGGACTCCTGCTTCAGCTTCTTCTCCAGAGCAGCCAACCTCTCGGTGAGGTGTCCAAAATGGACGATGATCTGCGACAAGGAAAGAAGAATTAAAAGAGTTAGAAAAATTATAGCTAAAGAAATTCAACGACGGCAAAAATCTAATACTCACCGAGACGGCCGAGCGAGCGATCTCGATGACGTCGTCACCTTCTTGCCCGGC
This sequence comes from Hemerocallis citrina, assembly GCA_017893485.1. Taxonomy (NCBI): domain Eukaryota; kingdom Viridiplantae; phylum Streptophyta; class Magnoliopsida; order Asparagales; family Asphodelaceae; genus Hemerocallis; species Hemerocallis citrina. The sequence continues at coordinate 77,136,470 of CM030358.1, read as the reverse complement.
CTCCATGGCAGCGCGATCCTTCGGCGTCGCCAGATGCTTGACGGCTTGCATGCTCGCCAAGGAATTGTCGAGGAATCCATCATGTTTCCGAATTTGCCAGTCCGGAATATGGATCCTCTTGTGCTCCTCGGTCAGGAGCTCCTCGGCCGCCACTGACAGCGGCGGCGTCGTCATCCCGAGGGCTGCGGCGATGGGGAACTCACCTACCCCAGTTGACGTCGAGGCACCTGCACCAGCGACGACCGGGCTACTGAGGGTCTCGACCTCCTCGACCACCTCCGTGACCCGCGGAGTCTTCGGGGTCGGCAACTTGGTGGCCACCCTCTTGCGCTTCTTCGGTGTCTTGCTCGCGAGGCCTGCTCTCAAAGCTAGCACCGCATCGTAGTCCATCGCCTCTGCATTAAAGACAAAGTTCGTTAGCACAATACAACTCATGCAAAATAAAATATGAAAAACAAAGCATAAAAGAAGCCGCATACTGGGATTTACGCGGCAGAGCCCTCCCTTGAATAAGATGTCCTCGGTTAGCTCCTTCCAATCGTACCTCGGCCGATCGAGAAGTGTCCGACTGCCTCTTCTTCTTCAGGACGAAGCTTGGGCAGCGCCCTCGCCCTCTTCGGCACCCCTTCCACCCAACCGGAGGGGATCGGCCAAGCCTCCGGACTCCACACTATCAAGAACTTTTCACGCCAGTGCTTGATGGAGTCGGGGCATATGACGAACCTGCCACCATGCCTCGGAGCCAAATAGTATCGGTACTCCGACTTGTTCCCTTGGTGTAGCCGATAGATTGTCCGAAGCACGTTCAGCTCCGGCTCGATCCCAGCAGCTTGGCAGTGAAGTACGAAGCCGTTTATGACTCTCCATGCGTTCGGCATGAGTTGGATGGGGCTGACCCCGAACCAACTCAGGACGAGGATAGCGAACGGATGGAGAGGTAGCCGAGCCCCGGCGATAAAGACGTCAACCGGCCAGCAACACATGGTCACTGGCAGCGACGATTTGGCCCTAACCCCGGGCCCCGGCAGCATAAGCTCGTACTCCTCCGAGATCTGGAAACAGTCCCGGATCACTCCCAAGTCCTCTTCGGGAAGGATCGACACCGTCTCGTCCGCCTCCGTCATCTCCCTCGCCACATTCTCCTCGAAGGACCTCCCCCTCCCATGAACTATGCGCTCGGCGTGCTCCTCCGGAAGCTCCCGAACCCTATGGAGTCCCGTCAGCTGCCCCGGCAATCTGTCGAACTCCCCCATACGCTTCGGCTCCTCCACGATCGAATCTTTGCCGAACACCTTCTTGCCCTTGTCTGGCCGACTCGGAGTGTGGGCTTCAACAACTTCAAGGGAGGGCTCGGACCAAGAGGTCGACTCGGAGACAGAAGCAAGAGACATAGTTTATGGAATAAACTAAGTATAAATTACCTCAAAGGATTAGCAGCCGGAAACTCCACCAGAAAACGAACGGCGATCACCGGAAACACTCGCTTAGCACAAAAGATTGCCTGAGCAAAAGAGAAGAGAAGTGAAATATGAGAGAGGGGGTGGGGTTTTATAGAGCGAGGCACGCAAAACGAGGTTAATGGTCCTGTACTGCTGGCCCATTCACACAAAACGACAAAAGTGACCTCAATCGTCGCCTTGTTCGCCACGCCAAGCCGTACATCGCATTAATTGCTGTCCCGTCTGACAGAAGCTCAGAGGTCACTGCATTAAATGAACGTCTCATCTGTCAGAGCTGTCAGAAGTTCAGAAGCCATCACATTTAATGACTACCACGTCTGCCAGGAGCGCAGAAGCTGCCAAGTCTTGGACCTCGGCACCAGCTGCCGAGCGCTCTTGACACCGACCCTGTTACGGGAAAAAATTGGGGTTCGGCACCAGCTGCCGAGCACTCTTGACGCCGACCCTATTACGGGAAAAAATTGGGGATCGGCACCAGCTGCCGAGCGCTCTTGACACGACCCTGTTACGGGGAAAATTTGGGGTTCGGCACCAGCTGCCGAGCGCTCTTGACACCGACCCTGTTACGGAGAAAAATTGGGGATCGGCACCAGCTGCGAGCGCTCTTGACACCGACCCTGTTACGGGAAAAAATTGGGGTTCGGCACCAGCTGCCAAGCGCTCTTGACACCGACCCTGTTACGGGGAAAAATTGGGGATCGGCACCAGCTGCCGAGCGCTCTTGACACCGACCCTATTACCGAAAAAAATTGGGGTTCGACACCAGCTGCCGAGCGCTCTTGACCCCGACCTTGTTACGGGGAAAAATTGGGGATCGGCACCAGCTGCCGAGCGCTCTTGACACCGACCCTGTTACGGGAAAAAATTGGGGTTCGGCACCAGCTGCCGAGCACTCTTGACGCCGACCCTATTACGGGAAAAAATTGGGGATCGGCACCAGCTGCCGAGCGCTCTTGACACGACCCTGTTACGGGGAAAATTTGGGGTTCGGCACCAGCTGCCGAGCGCTCTTGACACCGACCCTGTTACAGGGGGAAAATTGGGGTTCGGCACGAGCTGCCGAGCGCTCTTGACACCAACCCTGTTACAGGGGAAAATTTGGGGTTTGGTGCCCGGTGCCGAGCGCTCTTGGCACCGACCAGTTACATGGAAAAAACTACCTCGGACCCCGCCGAACTCTCTCTCCGCACTCACAGCCTAGCCGAGGCCCCTCTCTTCGTCGGAAGAAGGTGCCGAACCACCTACGGACCTCGGCCTCCTGGGCAGCGAGCGCTGGAAGGGGTCGGAAGTGTGATACAAGCGTGTAGGCCACACAACGAAGGAAAACGGCCGAGCCATCCGTCAAGAGATCGCGAAAAAATAATTAAAAATTCGGGAAATTAAGGAAGAACTCCTGGAAAGCGATTGTAAAGTTGGGGAAGCATTTTCTAGTCCCCAAACAAGCAATTATTGCCATGAACAATCTTCTAAAATCCCCGGACGACAAATTGACACATCGCAAAGGTGAACGAGAACACCACACGATCTGGAGAACTCAGGAACAACTCAAAGTACAACCTACTTGAAAAGTTACCACACTCCCTCCTTCAAGATTCAAAACCTCCCATATTGGACTCCGGCACAACTCCACTAGCCATTAAAACAGTAAAACTACTCCTCAAAGGCTGACCAAGTTCAGTCTTCGGGAGTGGGGGGCTCGTGATATGGCTAAAAATAGGGTTTAATCGGAACCGTCCAAATCGGGCACGAATCTTGAAGCCCAGGGGTAAAACGGCAATTTCACATACCAATGGGTCTGAGATGGGTACTGGATCTCTTCGTCAAAGATCCAATAACCCACGAATGGATCCACCTTAATCGGGTGCGGGTTTCAACCAGCAAGAAAGCCCGATCCAGAGGGATAGAATTAGGGTTTCTGATTCAATCCTAATCAACGGCCCTGATTCATGCCTATCCTTCCACTGGGAATTAGGGATTACATTCCTAATCTGTTTACAAGGAGTATATTCCTTATCAGATCACGGGGATTACATTCCTAATCCGGTCCCTATGACGCCTATAAATACCCCCCATCCATCTCCATTAAGAGGTAATCAATCAATTTTTAGCCAATTTTACGCTCTTCACAATCATTCCTGGTTACTGACTTGAGCGTCGGAGGGTGCGTTGCCGGGATCAACCCCGGTGTCTCGCACTTTTTGCAGGTGAACGGCAGGAGCAACGGTCAAACTCCGGCGGAACAGGTCTCAGGTTTGCTATCCAAAGTTTTCCTAAGAATCCACAAATACTATCTGTTTGCCCCCACACCAAATTTAGCGGCAACATAATCCAAGACTGTATTTGTTAGTTGCAATAAACACATTATGAAGTAAATTTATTTTTCTAAGGTTTCGATGTAGCCTAGTTTTGAGAACACATTTTTTATTCCATATTATTTTTCTATTTTTCCTTGGTTGTGTGTTTTATTTTTATTCTTAATGCGTACAATTGGTGGACAGACATTTGTATGATTTATTGGATCATGGAGAAACCGAGAGGTAATTTGTGATTTAGAACTATAAATTAAATACCATTGATTGAGTGAAATTATAAATGATTTACCGCGATTGATGTGACCGTTAAGAAATCCATAGAACTTAATGAGTTTTCGATTAATTAAATTTCCATAGAGATATGACAAGCTGTTAGTTGGAGATATTTTTGGTGTTGTTCGAGAGAGAGCATTGAATAATTTAGGGATTTTGGTCTACAACTTGGAAAAATAATCTTTTTATTTATATGGAGTTATAAATTGTGTGTGATAAACTATGTGAAATCAAAAGCCCTAGAATTGATTTTGCAATTAATAAACAATATAAATTTATATTCAGTCTCTTTTAATTAATTTAGTTAGATTTTTAGATTAATTTAAATTAGTTGCTTTCTTTATTAATTTCGATCTTCCAAACAGTAGTCAATCTAGCAATATCGGTACTCAATAAAATAATTAGTCCCTGTGGGTTCGACACTCTTTTCACTAAAACTATACTACTTGTTGCGATTTTGTTCACTTGCAAATATCCACATCAAGTTTTTTGCGCCGTTGCCGGGGACTAGTTATTCTTTTATTGATATTGAAAATTGCTAGATTATTACTAGTTTGGATTTTTATTTTTGTTTTATTATTATTTTTCCTCTTTATTTTCTTTTTACTTACTTTTACTTTTATTTATTTTTCTTATTTTATTTTTTTTAGTTTTTCTATTTTTTTCAATACTTATATTTCAGGACAAAAAAAAACTTTATCATGGAGAACTATGAGAACAAGGCTTTGAGAGACTATACTATGCCCTCAATTAATGGAGTAACATCAAGCATAATGAGGCCGGTTATTGAAGCTAACGATTTTGAGATTAAACCGGCGATTATTCTAATGATTCAACAGACTGTTCAATTTTGGAGACTACCACACGAGGATCCTTATGTTCACATTGCAAACTTTCTAGAAATTTGTGACACTTTCAAGCACAACGGAGTATCAGATGATGCAATCAGATTGAGACTCTTTTCTTTTTCCCTACGAGATAAGGCGAAGGCTTGGCTATATTATCTACCACCCGGTAGTATTACTACTTGAGAGGGACTTGCACAAAAATTTCTTGCCAAGTTTTTTCCGCCAGCAAAGACAGCAAAACTAAGAAATGATATTACCACATTTACTCAATTTGAGACTGAGTCTATGTATGATGCATGGGAAAGGTACAAAGAGTTATTAAGAAAGTGTCCTCATCATGAACTACCAAAATGGCTGCAAATTTAAATATTCTATAATGGTTTGGGAGTTACACATCGATCTATGGTTGACGCAGCAGCTGGAGATACACTTATGTAACTCCTATTTTCTGTATCTGTATTTTTCTACTGTATTTCAGTCTCGTACTCTTTTTATCAAATTGAGATCCTGTATTTTTGTCTCCAGTTCTAATAAAAAATCATTTCATTTGTTTCGACTCAATTTTGTGCCAATAATTATTTCAATTTCATGGTTCGTATATGCTCTAATTTGTCGTTCTTCATGAAGAGTTGATTGTTCACCTCATCTATTTCTTTTTCCCTAATTATTGATGCATTTTTGGTTAATCTCTTGTTGGATCTCACTCAAACCCGCTATCCAAATACCCAATAACACAAAACCCCCCTATATAAACCAAAACCTACTATTAACCCTAACCTAACCCTAACTATTACTGTGCAAACCCCTAAGCAGCCACCAACTCTTCCCCCAACCTCTCGTCTTCTCTATCTCCCATCTGAACTTTCGTTACCCATCCACCCAATTCCCCTCGACCTCCGCTCCGACCACCATCATCGCCGCATCACCCTCGTCTCCATCACCCATTCACCAATGCCATCGCCTCCGCCATTACCCCAACTCCCGAACCCATCGTCTTCTTCAACCTCGCAACCACCATCCACGTCACCACCTTCATCGTCTATCCAAACCCATCGCCTCTCACCACCACCGCATCGACCTCCATCCACCACCGCCTCGTCATCGCCCTCCGACCACCTTCTAGCCACTCCCCTCGTCAACCTCGTCACCATCAACCATCATCATCGTCCCTGTCCTCGCCATTGCCGCTTCACCATTAACCCATCGCCATCCAACCTTCGACCCATCCACAACCCCTCTCCATTGCTCCGATCACCTTCGACCTCTGCTCTCACCGCCAACATCCCTGAACTTCTGTCGTTCTTCGCTCCCCTATTTTCGAACCCAAAAACAGAACTTCGCCTCCGTCGCCTTCCCATCATTGCCATCGTCGCCGTCGTCGACTACTCCCCAGTCGAACTGCGACGTCGTTTCCGCCTGGCGCCACTACAGCCGTCGGAGCTCCCTCTCTCTCCTTGTCTGCCGATCAAGAAGAAGAAAGATGAGGGAAAGTGAAGAAGTGTTTGATTTAATTCCAGCCGTTGCATCCCATCAAGATCCGAGCTCAGATCCGATCATGATCTGATATGATCTTTACCATTGGATCACTTCTCAGCCGTTGATCGCCTTGATCTTGATCAACTCATCAAGATCCGTGTCGGGATCCATCTCTGTTATCTTTCCGTCGGATTCGTCGACTACTCCCCTAAGGCAAGTATTTTTCTTGTACAAATTTTTGTTCTAGTACAAGCGTTTAATTTGAAAATACTGCAAATAGATAGTTGTTGTGACTCCTTGTCTTATCGTTTGTTGATCTAAATTATTCCCCATCGATTCCATAATCTCAAGAGTCACAAGCCTTCATTGATATATTTATAAACTAATTGGACCCCGTTATCTCCTAAATACTTGAATATGAACCCCTTGACTTGTAGACGTGTGTTGTGTGATGTATTGTGTTGATCTTACATTCTTTAGGGACTGTTTGGTTGGAGGGGAATGGAGGGGAGGGGAGGGATTTTTTAAAACTATTCTTGTTTGGTTCATTTTTTAGGAGGGGAGGGGAGGAAAATGGAGGGGTGCAAAATCCCTCCTGTGCCAATTTTGGCTCCCCTCCAATATTAGGGGGATTTGGAGGGAATAGAAAATAGGTCTAATTTCTTAAAGTGATTGGACTAAATTGTCCTTTTAAATCTAAATCCTAATAAAAATTGATCAAGGTATCAACAACCCACATTTTATAATCTGGACTAAAATTTTTAAAGTGAAGCCATGTGAATGAAATTCACTCTACCACAGCCCAGATCTCTAATAATAATAGAAATAAAGATTAAAGAGATGGCAGAAAATGCAACACACAGAAAAAACTAAACAAATTTATAAATCTGATAAATCGACAACAAACATAAATAAGCATGACTGCATGTTCCAAGTTAATCTAATCAAGTAATATCAAATTCAGATCAAGTACTCCCTCTTTTGATAATTTAATCCTTCATCTTTTCTGACAGATTGATCAAGGTATCAACAACAAAATCCTTGACAACGGTTGAGATCATTGACAATGGTTTTGTTTTATACCCATTCAGACAATTTAAAAGCATTTTTTTAGTTTCTTCTGGAGTACATGATACAAAAGGTGTTTGACATGATTTCAGGATTAGAAGACAGTCAATTTGTTTTAACAAATAACAAGAGATACAACACCAAACTAAAACAAAATATCATGGGAGTAACAACTTAAGCTATCTCCTCGCCCACCACCCATTAGCATGGACTTTCAGCCCATGGCGTACTTCTGGGTCCAGCTCCTTGCAGTAGTTTCGTATTTATTCCTGTCGATCGGTCTTGTACATGTGAGCAATCTCAGGAACCAAAGGGTCATCTGGGTTAGGATCCGTCAAGAGAGCAGATTGAGAGCAAAACCTGAACATGAAGCAAGAGTTTATGTTAGCATTTGATTAACAGGTTGATGGGATGATAACACGAACCCTAGAGAAATTACAAAGTCTAGCAACTTGATTCAACTCCAGGACTCCAAAGTCGCCATGGATGATGAAATGGAAAATATAAAAGAAAACATTATTTATTTGAGCAAGTTGAGCACCACTAAGCAGAGAAGAAACTGCATGTGCATGCACATAGACTAAAAGGGTATAGAAGTAATTTTATTATAAAATTCCTTCCCTCCCTTTGTGAACCAAACAAGAAGATAATTATTTTCCCTCTCATCCCCTCCTTTGAACCAAACAGAGTCTTCATTAAAATCTCTCCCCTCCATTAAAATCCCTCCCCTCCCCTCCACTCCATTAAAATCCCTCCCCTCCCCTCCCCTCCCCTCCTTTGAACCAAACAAACCCTTAGAGTTGAGAAATACTTGTGACTTGCTGAATTGATCCCCAATGTATACATATTTATATCACATACTAATTTAGACTCATAATAGTCATTTATCATGCAATTTGTATATAAGAGAAATTCATACTTGCTGATGTTTTTGTCTTTACTTGCTGTTTCGATCCCTATAAAACCAAAATCTGAACTTGAGCCCTGAATATGAAATGTATCCCTAAGTGTCTGGTTGTCAATAACATCCAGAATTTTCGAATTCCGAGTTACGGTCTAGGAGATATCGCAGTTTTACTGCAGCTGTGTCGGTAGTCGCAGATTCACAAAAACTGCTGCACCTCTTTAGTTTACAATTATTTTAACTATGCTACCAGTAAGTAATTGACTTGAAATTTTGCATGCTGTTACTGAACACCCAAGAGAACATTTCCTAATTTTCTCAGAATTAATTAATGATGTTTCAACACTGTTTCATATGTACAAACTCAGTTTTACCAATTCTGGCTGAACACAAATGCTGTATTGTTTGCTGTTTTGACACATGTTACCACAACTTTTATGTACCTTAATTATATGCATTGGAACCGGACGGGAGTCTAGTTTCTAGACCTCCTGACGGATCCACATTTGTTATTTTATAGCAACGGGAAGCACAGTTTTTGTACAGCAACGTCGTGCTATCCAGATTTGAGATTTTTGTTGTTCTTGATACCTTGATTTGTTTTGACCCTCGAACATGTATCCTAATTAGCCTAGACTTGTTCCATGTTCATGATTATGTTTACTTGACTTGTTTCGAACACTTTCATGCTTGTTTGATGATAATAATAAATAATAAGTCGGGATTAAGGGAAAGACCATAGTAGTGGACAATATAGGTAAGTGTACTCGGAAGGGAGCCCGTGTTTCCCACTTGATACATGCCTCATGAACTAGTATATTATTATTCGATTCATGAACTAGTATCTTATTTGATTCATGAACTAGTATATTATTAATCGATTCATGAACTAGTATATTATTTGATTCATGAACTAGTATATATATGATTTATGACTTGTCTTGTTATGACCTGACACATGAACTAGTTATATAATTACCCGATTCATGAGCATGACTTGCTTGATACTTGATACCTGAGTACACTGCCCTTTAAACTTCATTACTAGGCCTAAACGAAATTGCATTGACTGTAGCAACCATGTGATAAAAGGATGGCACATGAAGTGTTACCTAGATAGTAATAACTACAAGACTTGATACATGAAACTCGAACTCGATCTATGCTTACTTGATGCTTGATTACATGGTACATGAGACTTGATACTTGTACTTGACAACATGATACTAGACTTGAGACTTGTTACTTGATACTCGACACTTATACCTGATACTTGTTACTTGATGCTTGATACAGTTACATGTTCACTAGCCACTTGTTTTACCATTAGTATTTGTTACCCAACCTTGTCACTTGAGTTGTCTTTCTTGCTAGTTAGTTCTTGAATCTCCACTACTTATTGCATCTCTATTACATTCTTGATTCTAAATCTTGTTCCAAATTTGGCAATTCAAAATGTTGCAAATTCAACTTCGGCTTCTATTTACAATCTTGAGGTAAAAATTAGTCAAATTTCAAATATTCTTAACGAAAGAACTGCAAGAACATTACCGAGCAACGCAGTTGTCAATCCCACGGAAGATGTCAAAGCAATAACACTAAGCAGCGGGAGGAAAATTGAGCAACCACAAGATAAAAATGGCGAACAAAATGTGGTTGAAAAGGAAGATGAGTACGAACCAAATGTGGAGGAACAAATGCAGCATGAGCAAGTAACTTTTGATGTTTTTAAATCATTAAAGTTCCCTACTGAAGAACAGTCGTGTTTTCAAGTAACTGAAACTGATTTAATTGTGGGTAAGAAACATAGTGCTGAAATTGAAAAGTTACCAATCGAAGTATGTCCAATAAATTCAGCAAGTCTTGAATCTGAAAAAGAAAATATTTTTGAACATGTTATGTATTATGATGCTGCACCATCTATTCATTCATTTTTTCAGCAAAAATTCAAGGAGGTGGGGAAATCAAAGACGTCATCATCAAGCAAGAAACGACTCAAACTAGAGCTTGAACTTGATCCATACCTGAAGAGAAAAATTAGAAAAGATGTTTTGATGTTGTTGGATCTTGGCGTTACATAACCATCTCACCTCCATGTCTGGCTGAAGACTTAAAACTTAGCGCTTCTTGGGAGGCAACCCAGGTTTTGTTTTACTGCATTTATATTTTCTTTTCATTTTTAGTATATTTTAATTTTAATTTTGATTTTATTAGGATTGCATAAATTTTGAAGTGGACGGGAGGAGCTGTTTTATATACCTACATTGATGGCTATTTTTTAGCAGTATGGAGTCAAAACCTGGAAAAATGATTAAAAGAGAAATTGTAGACAATTGTCTTAGCTTTCCAGTAAAAAAAAATCAGCCCATTTGGACACCTACAGCTCCAGATATCACAAAAATACTGAACGCCGCGTGTGTAGAATTTTTAAGACGAAATAGGAGAGAAATTCTGAACTTTTTGCATTCTTTTTGTTTTTCTTTTTCCTTTCCCATTGAGGACAATGTGATATTCAAGTTTGGGAGGAAGATTTACAAATTTATTATTTATTTTTGAAAAGAAAAACAAAATAAAAGGGATTTCAATTAGGCTTATCATTATTACACTTTTGAGTTCTTTATTGTGCTAAAGCATTGAAATATTTTTAGGATAGACAATTTCTTATAAAGTAAGAGTAAGCATACTTATTTACTTTAGGATTATTGAATTTCAAAATTCCTTACAAAATTGTATGAGTCATGTGATTATACATAAAAGAAAGAAAAATGTGATACTTTTTCTTGTGATTATCCCATTTGATCTAGTCCTAAACAAAGTTTAAGTAAATAGAGTAATAATGAGAAGGAAAAAAAAAGTTATGAATAAAGTCTATCTACTCCAATATTTTGAGTTGCTTAGTAACTAGGGGTATTCATCACCAATGTTTACTTTTACGTCAAATAGCAACTTGAAATATGAGTATGCAAAGCACTCTAAGTTTGTGATTTGTTGAGTAACCGGGTGAATTTATCACAAATGTTTGCATTCGCGTAAAAAGGCAAGTGACAACTTAGAGAAGAGACCAAAAAAAAAAAACTCTAATTTGCTACTTGGTTTGTAGTAATGAGAAGGGATAATCACAGATTGAGTTGTTACATACTATAATTATATTAATTGCATGAAAATATGATTTGGTGTGGAATTATGAATAAATTAATTGCACTGGAGAAAATGAGTATGCTTGATTTTACTTTATTTGCTATTGTTTATATTTTTAATTGAAATTTTGATGCTTGCATGATTAGATCTCTTAGTGTGATGGGTTGAGCCTATTATTGATTATTATTCCCTTATTCATGATTTTACTTTGTGCTCGAGGACAAGCAAAATCTTAAGTTTGGGAGTATTCGATGTGTCTAATTTTTATACAAATAATTGTACTCATTTACCCATTAAAATTGCTTGTTTTCATTTATATTGTTTATAATTCATCTTATTTCTATAAAATTTCAATGAATTAATTATTTTTGAATAAATAAGATTTTTGATACAAAATTTGAAGATTTTTGGAAAAAATCAACAAACAAAGCAAAACTATTGATTTATTATTTTTTTTATTGTTTTGTTAAATTTTAATTTGCCAATTGTGCTGAAAGTTCAGTAAACAATTTTAAAAGGGTTTAAATGAGCTAATATGATTTTTAGTTAGTTTAATTAATTTTAAACTAATTAATTTTACTTTTATTTTATTTTTAAATCCTAATTTCTGATTTTATTTTGTGTGTGCAGCACGTGTTGGAAGAAAAAGGAAAGAGAAGAAAAAGAAGAAAGAAATAAAGAGCAAATTAAGGAAGAAAATAAATAAGTGAAAAAGAAGGGATTTTTCTACAAAAAAGCAAACCCTAATTCTCCTTTCCGTTTTCTTATAAATACACCAAGGTGGAACACGCTTACCAAGAGGTGACGGCTACTAAAGAAAAAAAAACAGATCAAGTCTCTCTTTTATGCGTTTTCCAACAGTAACGAGAGAGAGACCGCACGTGGGCTAATGTGGCGCTCCTTCTTCTTCTGCTGGCATGCTGATCGAGACGACGTGACAGCAGGACGAGATAGTAGCTCGGTTTTCCAATAGCGAAATAGAGAGAAGAGAGAGACAGCTCTCTGCTGACTTGGGCTAGCGCGATTTTTGAGACAGAGACAGAAAAGAGAGAACGGTTTGGGCTCGGGTTTCGAGGAGTTCGGTTTGCAATATTTTTATATCTTTTTGTATCTCTTTTCTCTCTCCAATTTTTATCATGCCAATCCAAGACTGTATTTGTTAGTTGCAATAAACACATTATGAACTAAATTTATTTTTCTAGGGTTTCGATGTACCCTAGTTTTGAGAACACAATTTTTATTTCATATTATTTTTCTATTTTTCCTTGGTTGTGTGTTTGATTTTTATTCTTAATGCATACAATTGGTGGACAGACATTTGTATGATTTATTGGATCATGGAGAGACCGAGAGGTAATTTGTGATTTAGAACTATAAATTAAACATCATTGATTGAGCGAAATTAGAGATGATTTACCGCGATTGATGTGACCGTTAAGAAATCCACAGAACTTAATGAGTATTCAATTAATTAAATTTGCATAGAAATATGACAAACTGTTAGTTGGAGATATTTTTGGTGTTGTTCGAGAGAAAGCATTGAATAATTTGGGGATTTTGGTCTACAACTTGGAAAGATAATCTTTTTATTTATATGGAGTTATAAATTGTGTGTGATAAACTATGTGAAATCAAAAGCCCTAGAATCGATTTTGCAATTAATAAACAATATAAATTTATATCCAGTCTCTCTTAATTAATTTAGTTAGATTTTTAGATTAATTTAAATTAGTTGCTTTCTTTATTAATTTCGATCTTCCAAATAGTAGTCAATCTAGCAATATCGGTACTCAATAAAATAATTAGTCCATGTGGGTTCGACACTCTTTTCAATAAAATTATACTACTTGTTGCGATTTTGTACACTTGCAAATATTCACATCACCTGGTCATTCGCACGGCTATGATGTAGGGGGTCCGGATGTCGTGCCGAGGTGACGGCCCTTCTAGATTTGGGAGCCATGGAGGAGCTTGAACCCAAGGTGACGACTCTGGCTGGGCTCGGAAGGGCGTCGGTACCAAAAAAGGCGTTCCCACTGACGGCGCCAACTTGATGTTGTTTGTTTTTGGGGTGTGGGGGCAACATGTGTGAGTTCTTGTAATTTGTGTAGTGGAAGTCCTTATGCGGTACTGCCCCGGTCCGACCCCAGGTAGCGGGAGCCGGCTCGGAGGTAAGAGCGGAGAGGTAGAGGGGAGTGGCTCGGCTCGGATTCAAAAGCTCGGCTCGGCTAAGGATGTAGTGGCTCAGCTCGGGTCTTCTGTACCTGCACAATGCCTAGAAACACCAGGAGAAGTCCCGGTGGCAGACCCTCCGATAATCTAGTCAGTCACTGAAAAAGAGAATGGGCAGCTAGGGTTCAGGTGGGAAAAATTTGATTACCTTCTGAAGTTAGGAGGGGTTAAGTATTTATAGGCAGGGGTAAACGAGTCTGGAGCCCTAACGGGCGGGGTTGGACCCGTTTGCCCATGGGCCTGAGCTGGCTGAGGCCCATTGGACTGTAGCTGGCCTGATGATCAGAGAGGGGAGGATCCAGAGGAGATCAGAGGGCCCTGGTTGATGCTGCCTTATTTATCCTATGTCAATCACTACAAAAGAAAAGACTAAATACGATATACATGGAGTATATCTAACTGTACGAATTTCCATTTTCAATTTTCAAATCGAAGTAACCACTTATGATCTCATTATATCTAACAATACAAATTTTCAAGTCGAAGTAACCACACATGATCTCACATTCTCACTACCTCCGGATACAGTTACTATAACTAGTAATTTACACGTGTAATACACGTCTTAATAAATATACATTTTTTAAAGTAAAAAATTTCGATGTAGTCTGGTCTCGAACCTGATACCTCTTTTATATTAGTTACGCATGAAAAATGCAAGTCTTAATAAAAAAATTTAAAAATAAAACCTCTGATGTAGTAAAGACTAGAATCTAAAACATTCTTCATATTAATTATGTACGTGCATCACACACATTAATAGATTGACAAATGACACTAACACTTTCTCCCATTATAATATTAGGGAGCGTTTGGTACGTGAGAATGTGCAAAAAAATCTCATATTACCTCTTAGATTACCTTCTTTGATATGTGGCAAGCATAGTTTTGGAAGAAATGATAGATTCCCAACGGAATCAAAATTCTTTGTTGGGAAGAATTTCCATTCTCCCAAAAATCATGGGATTTGAAAATTTCAAAGGGATTTCCATAACAAACAATAAATAGCCAAAAAAAACTAGAATAAAAATATATTCATCTCTAAAATTATGGGATTTGAACATTCTCATGTGATTTTCATAACAAACAATTAAAAAACTCAAAAAACTGGAATAAAAAATTACAATAATAAATGATTTCCGAAAATACAATGTACTATACCAGACGAGATAATGCAACATTTTCGGTAATCTTCATTTCTACCCTCACATTTTCCGAATTCCTTTCATTTCCAAGAATTTTCCAATCCATGTATCAACGCCAAAAAAATCCCCTTTGCATATAGTTACTAGCCAGCCAAGCCCAAAAAATCCCCTTAAAATATTATAATGAACTTTGCAACAACTCCGACAACAACAGGCGTACATACAACGCAAAACCATTGGAAAAACCCAACCCAAAAGGAAGCCCGGTCCCGAAATGCTCCAACCCCCGGCCCACCAAGTCGTCGTCTCCGACCAACTCGCCCCCCCCCCCCCCCCCGGACAACGCCGGCCTCTTCTACAAGCCCCTCCAATCCACCGACCGCGGCGACTCCGAACTCCCCTTCTACTCCTCCCTCTCCTCCTCATTTTCTTCCTCCTCGATTCCTTTCCACTTCTTCCCTTCCTTTCACGGCACCAAGACGCTGCCGCCCTCCGATCATCGGCATCTCGTGCTCTCCGATCTGACTCATGGGTTGACGTGTCCTTCCATTATTGATTTCAAGATTGGTGCGAGGACGTGGGCCCCACAGCACCCGGTTGGTTATTTCAAGAAGTGCATTAACAATGACAGGAGGAGTACTAGCCTATCTCCTGGGTTTCGCGTCTCCGGGCTGCAGATTCACAGATCTGGGCCTAGTACGGATACAAAGGTACTGTACTATCTATACAGGTACTGTAATATTTTAAGTGGAGGTAGTACAGCAATGTGACCAACACGTGAGTTGCATACTACTAGTATCTTCATTTTTGGTGTAATGTGAGGTAATTGGAGGTAAGGTAACTTTTAACTCCTGATTGGATTAAATTGGATTAGGGGTGTTTGTGTTTGGAAGTAAGTTAAGTTGTGGTAACTGCGAGCCTAACGAAGTTATATGACATGACTTGGTTATCTTTAACCCTGGCATGTTTGGGGACTTTTTGGTGCCATTCAGGAATTAAGTTATTTTGAGTGGTTTATCTTTTATTTTGGAGGTAGAAGGTATGCTAACTTTCACAAACATGTGTTTACCTCAAAGGAAATGTAGGATGCATAGAGCACGATTTGATGAAGTTTTGTTCTTGTCAACCCCTTGTGTTAGTATTCTAGGCATAGAAAATTATAACCTAAAGTCATCACTTTATATGTACTTATGATTCAACGCTATTGTATTTTTGTAAAGTGGGTTTGAATTTGAATAATGAAGAGAAATTGAGAAAACCAATGTTGCACAGGTGTTTCATGGAGGCATACCTATAATTAGAACTTGCAGTCTGATTTTTGGCAGATGCCTATCGAGAGTATCGACCATTATGTTATAGATAAAACAACGGTAACAAAAAAAATATAAATTCTTGTTTGTTGTTAAATGCTTATTCCATATTTCTGACATTTCTGTATCTATATTGTGTCATATTTGTGTCTGATATCCATATTGGTGCACCAAAGGGCAATATTTATGTTTTCTTGCTGTTTGCTACCTAACATAGTTTGCACAACATCTATTGACAAACTTTTTCATTGAAGAATTTCGCATTGGCTGGATATAACATACTTCAGCTTATCTTTTGTTGTAAGCTAGACAAACAGATGCATACACATGATTCAGTTTCAATAAAATAGTGCAGTATATTGTCCTTTAGCTTTCTTTTGCAAGAGTAATTGTGCCATTGGATTCGTAGATTAAATCATATCTCTAGTGTTGACTTTCATTAATCAAGGCTTATATTTAATACACAGTTAGCCTTTCGTCTGAACAGTCTTCTGTGATATCACAATCTCCTATTCAAAAATAGTAATGTACCTCTTTGCCGTTTGATACGGTTTGTTTTTTGGGGGTGTGACTGCATCAGGTGTGAGTTCTTCTCGATTTGTATTTTTGCAGAAGTTATGGTGCGGACGGTGGCCTGACCCTCCGCCGGGGGAACGGCTCGGTAGTAGGCGGGAGTGGGGTGGAGATGGGATGCTCAACTCGGATCTGGAGGCTCGGCTCGGATCTGGAGGCTCGGATCCCGAGGTCTCGTGTACCTGCACTCGGACTAGAAACACCGGGGTTAGTTCCGGTGGTAGACCTTCGGACGATCTAGTCAGCTACTGAAAGATAGTAACATTAACTAGAATTTAAGAGGGGAAAGATTGATTACCTTGTGAAGGGATAGAGGGTCTGGTATTTATAGAAGAAGCCAACCGGGTATGGACCCATTTAGGGCCGGGTCTGGACCCGATTGCCCGTGGGCCTGGAGTGGCGGAAGCCCAAGTGATATAGGGCTGACGTGGCACGGGCTCGGGGTGGTTTAGGGCTGACGTGGTGGAGGCCTGGGTGGTTTCCAGGCTGACCTGACAAACCCGAATGATCCGGTGGTGAACGCTCCTTGAGGGGATCCTGTGGTCCAGGAGGGGCCACGTCATCTAACCCATATCAGGAGCCCCCCACTCCTGGAGGGGTGGGTGACCCAGTCGTGTAGGAGTGGTTCTTTGCCTCTGTGGGAAGAGCAGGGTGGTGTGTACGGCGAGGAATAGGATCTGTATCTTCCAGAAGATGTCGGGGGGTAAGATGAAGGGATCCCCTACTGGAATCATGCAGAGTGCCGGGCGTAGAAGAGTCGGAGCTCGGTTTGCCGAGCGTCGAGGGTCAGTAGGCGAGCCCCTCACTTGTTGGAAAAGCAAGGGGACGCCGAGATCTGTTGAGGAGGGGGTCTTCTCGCCGAGCATCGAGGGTCAGTAGACGAGCCCCTCACTTGTTGAAAAAGTAAGGGGACGTCGAGATCTATTGAGTAGGGGGTCTTCTCGCCGAGTGTCGAGGGTCGGTAGACGAGCTCCTCTCTTGTTGGAAAAGTAAGGGAACGTCGAGATCTATTGAGTAAGGGGGTCTTCTCGCCGAGCGTTGAGGGTTGGTAGACGAGTCCCTCTCTTATTGGAAAAGCAAAGGGGCATCGTGATCTACTGAGTAGGGGGTCTTCTTACCGAGCGTCGAGGGTCGGTAGACAAGCCCCTCACTTGTTGAAAAAGTAAGGAAACGGAGAGAAGCTTTTGTGGCTCGCGGTGCTATCCGAGCACCGAGCCTCAAGCTTGTAGGATAAGCTTTTGTGGCTCGTGGTGCTATCCGAGCACCGAACCTCAAGCTTGTAAGAGAAGCTGGTGTGGCTCGCAGTGCTATCCGAGCGCCGAGCTTCAAGCTTGCAGGAGAAGCTTTTGTGGCACGCGGTGCCATCCGAGCGCCGAGCCTCAAGCTTGTAAGAGAAGCTTTTATGGCTCGCGGTGCTATCCGAGCACCGAGCCTCAAGCTAGTAAGAGAAGCTGGTGTGGCTCGCGGTGCCATCCGAGCACCGAGCCTCAAGTTGTAGGAGAAGCTTTTGTGGCTCGCGGTGCTATCCGGGTCCCGAGCCTCAAGCTTGTAGGAGAAGTTTTTGTGGCTCGCGATGACATCCGAGTGCCGAGCCCCCAAAACTTGTTGGAAAAGCTTTGGTGGTTTGGAGTCGGTGGGATGGAGTATTTGGTAATGGCTGCCGAATGAAATCTAATGATTTTGTTTCATTTGATGCTTAGGGTTATAGAATCCGAGCGCCGAGCCTCCTATCGAATAGAGGAGTATTTTGGGACTCGCGGTGCCATCCGAGCTCAGACCCTACTTACTTATTGGAAAAGCCTAGGTGCATTGGGGTAATTTTGTGTCAACTGTTGGCATCACGGGCGCGAGAATCGAAGCGACTTTAGATCTTAGCGGCTGCTGGATCTTGATGATCAAGATCTAACGAGGGGTTGCCGAGGGCGAGGGCAATCTCCCCCTCTGCCACCATTGTTGACACCGTCTCCGGAGAGGAAGGCTCGTCCTCGTAGGAGGAAGAGAAAGTTGAGCTTTCCGAATAGCCCACCTTCGCCGGATAAATATGCTCCCAGATCGGGGTTTGAGTTTGCCCCTGTCACCTTCAAAAACCCGGGGTCGATCAGGATGTATCCTGACGACGTTTCGGATCTCGCTCCTCTCGCCTCAGTGCCGGGTGACGAGAGTCGTGTGAAGATCAGAATGGATGGCGTCCAGTGTGTCTTGAAGGCGGACTACCTGCACATCTTGAGGGCGGCCTACTTTATTCCAAGGGATTTCAAACTTCTGATTCCGAGCCCCGGCATTCGTCCAACTACCACTCTCGCGCCGGGCTACTGTGTTTTTCCCTAGGACGCCTTCATCTCGGGACTTCAGCTGTTGTTGTGCCCTTTCATTAAGAGAGTCTTGAATTGGGCGAAGTTAAGTCCAATGCAGTACGACCCTAACTCTTGGAAGCACCTGGTTTGCTTTATCTTGAAGTGCCAAGAGAAGGGGGTTAAGCCGAGGCTGACGTACTTCCGTGCTATCTTGGGGATGAGCTCGTTGGGTGATGCGGAGGGAATCTTCTACTTTTCGCCTAGACCTCATAAGAAGGTGATGCACGGCCATCCGGACTCCATCAAATGGTGGAAGGAGAAGTACTTTATAGTTCGGAGGGAGAAGCCTTGGGGATTTCGACCGTTTGGAACTTTTCAAGCCAAACCATAAGCCTCCGAAGCATAGCGAGTTGACGGAGAAAGAATGGGTAAAGGTGGGGAAGTTCGTTGGGGGGGCACAGTATAGGGTGGCCCTGAGTAACGGAAATGCACCTGGCCTAAGCCGGACAGATTCCAGCCCCCTAGTATGTTTTTGTTCTGAATTTTCCTATCTTTCTGTCTTCATATTAATGTTAGCCTCTCTTCTTCTATTTTGCAGAGATGACGGCCAAGCAGCTCGACAATAGGCAAGTCTTGTTGGCCGTCACCGCCCAGAGGAGGGCGGAGAAGGAGAAGCAGGCAAAGCAGGATAAGGCGGCTGCTCAGGGCATGGGGTCCAGCAAGGAACCGACCTCGGAGGTAGTGGAGCCATCCCCAAAGCGATCCAAGAAGCATGGCCACACGCCGAGGGCATCTAGGGAGGCAGGGGGAGCTCTGGTAGTAAGAAGGCTTCCGAGATCCAGGAGCAGAGGCTCCCCCCCCCTCGGCCCACTGCCGAGCAGATGTTGGGCAACAGGGACTGAGGCCGCACGCCCCTGATTGGTCGGTTCTTGCGGGGGATTCCCTTCTTGAGGGTCTCGTGGCCATAGAGCCATAGAGGTGGTCAGGAACCTTTGCCTCAGAGCGAGATCGCATGGCTCTGGCGGTGCAAACGTCTGAGATGACCTTTATGCGGTGGTTTCAGGTGCAGCTCTCGGTGAGTGCTTGTACTCTTACTTTGACCTTAGATCTTAGGATTTCTTCTAATTTTTTCTTTCTCAGATATGCGATGCTTCATGGGCAGCACTTTCAGAAGTGCTTGGAGAAGAAGGTCCTCATCGAGAGGAGGAACGCGGAGAAGTATCTCCGCGAATTGAACAAGGCGACGGACGAGCTAAAGGAGGCTCGGAGCATGGAGGCCGTCCACAAGGCCCAGATGGCCTCGATAGTCGATTACCATAAGAAGGACGTGGATCGCCTCAAGGAGAAGGCCCGAGAGGAAGCTGCGAAGGCGCGGAAGGCCATAGATGAGGCGGAGATCACCATGGCGGATACCCTGATCCTTACGCAGGATGAGGCCTATGATAAGGCTAAGGAGCACTTCCGGTTGATCTATCCGGACAAAAGGGTCGACCACCTCTACTACAACTGGCAGCCCGAGCATCCGATAACACCTGGCAGCGAGGAGATGGGTGATCCTCACCAAGAGGAGGTCGGAGGTGACCCTGCTGACGAAGAGGTGCCCCCCCCCCCCTCAAGCACAGTTTAGGTTTTCCTTTTTGATTTTGTAAATGCCTTGCGCGGACTGTCACCGCCTTTTGCAGCATAAAAATTTTGAACTTAATGAAAGATAATTTTTTGGCCGATACTCTATGACTTGTGCTTCTTCAGTCACTTTTGTGACTTGTTGTTTTTCTTGTCTTTTTGATAGACACATGAGGTCCTCGGTGCTGACCATATTTTTTCCGAGGCCAGAGCTGGGCCGGAAGCCATGGAGGCGGCTCTGGCTCGCCAACGAAAGTAGGCTCGGGACCGAGCGGTCGCAATGAATTACTTCATGAACAAGTCTAGGGAGCTCGGCTTAGAGGTCGCTCGTCTGAGGAAAGCCATAGCCGACCGGGACTGGTGGGTAATCTAGACGAACTGGTCGATCTCGGATGCCTCTAGCATGCGGCCAGCTTTGGAGTCTTTTCTTCGTGAGACCGTTGTTGAGAAAGAGTTGGAGATCCGTAGGTTGAAGCTGGTGCTAGGTTCCGGTTTAATCGAGAAGGTGAGCAATTCAGTATTAGGACCATCTCCGACCTTTTTATTGGAGGGGGCCCTGCCTGATGATGCGGAAAGCTCAGTCGCGGGAGACCTTCCCCAGTCGGGCCGGCCGAGCGTGAGAAGGAAACCGAAGGAAGCGCCGAATTTGAGTTTTAAGCCGAGCATGAGTGATTTGTAAGCTTTACATTGTATTAGTGACGCCGTTACTAGCGCGCGATGAGTAATAAAAAAAACTCCCGACTTCTTTAACCTTGACAATTTCATTGAGTGAGGATTGTCACCGGGCTCGGCCTTGCAAGGGGTCGCCGTCGAGGGGGAAAGACCATACGGTGACTTTTAGGCAGGCAACGCATAATTAGTGGCGTTTCGCCTCCCGATAAGCATTAATGGCAACGTTTCGCCTTCCGATAAGCATTAATGGCGACGTTTCGCCTCCCGTCGTTTGGGCTTCTCAGACGCAATAACTACGCTTCTGAGGGGGCTATATGACCCCCATCCCTTCCTTGTTGGTTGTCAAGAATTGGGATTGGCTCACCTACCATACGATTCGGGTGCCTGCCGAAGGCGGGCGCCCTAGAATTAGAACTTTAGCCCGAGGGTTTCGGATTGGTGGCGCACCAATCACCCTCGAACAATTCGGGGTTTCGGCTTTGAGGGCCGTGAAACCTCGGGTTGTTCGTTGGTGAGTGGTGGGCCACTTAATTGATTCGGAAGCTTGAAGAGAGCCCTGAGTCGGTGGCTCCCCTGCCGCCCTCGAACAATTCAGGATTTTGGCATTTGAAAGCTGCAAACCCCGAGTCGCTCGCGGGTGAGAGGAGGGTCAACCAACGACTCGAAGCTAGGGGCATTTGCCGAAGGCGGGCGCCCTAAACTTTAATGGAAACTTTTTTGAAATGGTCGTGGTTGAAGGTCGCCACCGAGCGTGATGGTCTTGCTCAGGGTCGACGACGAGCCCCCACTCTTGTGCTCAGGAAGACGGTACCGGTGTAGCTGGCATTTGCCGCCGTGCGCATAGGTTGATGGGCTTAAAGAAGCCCAAATCATGCTCGAGGCAGATGTCGAGCCCCCATACCGGTGAAAAAGACGGTAATGAGCATAGCTGAAGGTCGTCGCCGAGCGTATCGGTCGAGTTGCTTTGAAGAAAGCCACGGCCTTGCTCGGGGTCGACGCCGAGCCCCCACACTTGTTCTCAGGAAGACGGTATGGGTGTAGCTGGCGGTTGCCACCGTGCGCATAGGTTGATGGGCTTGAAGAAGCCCAAACCATGCTCGGGGCAGATGCCGAGCCCCCACACTTGTTCTCAGGAAGATGGTAAAGGTGTAGCTGGCGGTTGCCGCCATGCGCATAGGTTGATGTGCTTGAAGAAGCCCAAACCATGCTTGGGGCAGATGCCGAGCCCCCACACCGGGAAGAAAGTCAGTAATGGGCGTAGCTGGTGGTCGTCGCCGAGCTTATCGGTCGAGTGGCTTTGAAGAAAGTCACGGCCTTGCTTGGGGTTGACGCTGAGCCCCCACACTTGTTCTTAGGAAGATGGTACGGGTGTAGCTAGCGGTTTCCGCCGTGCGCATAGGTTGATGTGCTTGAAGAAGCCCTAACCATGCTTGGGGCAGATGCCGAGCCCCGGAAGAAAGCCCGTAATGGACGTAGCTGAAGGTCGTCGCCAAGCATATCGGTCGAGTGGCTTTGAAGAAAGCCACGATCTTGCTCGGGGTCGATGCCGAGCCCCCACACTGGTTCTCAGGAAGACGGCTATGGCGTAGTTTCTTGCGGCTCGGGGTACCATCCGAATGCCGAGGCCTAAGTCTGTAAGGAAAGTTTTTTGTGGCTCGCGGTACTATCCGAATGCCGGGCCCTAAGCTTGTAAGGGAAGCTTTTTGTGGCTCGCGGTTTCTTATGAGGGCCGAGCCCTAAGCTTATTTTTAATGAGAACTAATACGAAGCCAAAACTTGTTTTAAGAAAGTTGGCATAATTACAACATATTTAAACTTTACAAAAAATAAGGCACGACGTGCCGACTACATCCTTCATAATTTACATGGGCTGTAGAGGCTAACCCTCTCCTTCTAGAAATTTGATGAGGTGTTCTGCGTTTCAGGGCCTTTTGACAGCCTTGCCTTCTGGATCGGTTAGGCGGTACGTGCCCGGGCGTACGACCCCAGATACCTTGTATGGGTCCTCCCAGTTTGGGGCCAGTTTTCTCTTTTGGCCAGGGTTGGATACCGCCAGCTTCCGAAGGACGAGGTCTCCGAGCTTGATGTCGGTGGGATGCACCTTTTTGTTGTAGAACCTTTCGATCCTCTGTTGGTAGGTGTTCCTTCTAATGGCGGACTTCTTCCTAACCTTGTCTATGAGATCCAGGTCGGCACGTAGCTATGCAGAGTTGCTTGCTTTATCGAAGGCCATGATCCGGGGTGAAGGGATCCCAATCTCCAGGGGAATGACGGCCTCCGCGCCGTATGTCAGATTAAATGGTGACTCTCCCGTGGGGATTCACTTTGTCGTTCGGTGGGCACAGAGAAAGTTTGGCAGCTCATCGACCCATAACCCTTTGGAAGAGTTATCGAGTCATTTCTTGAAACCGTTAAGGATTTGGCAGTTCGCGTTCTCGGCCTGACCGTTCGACTACAGGTGGCATACTGAAGAAAAACGCTGTTGGATCCCGAGATCTTCGTAAAACCTTCAAAAATGTTTACCCGTGAACTGAGTCTTATTGTCTGTAATGAGCACCTATGGGATCCCGAACAGGCAGACGATGTGTTTCCAGAAAAATAGTTGGGTCTGCTGCTCGGTTATCGTGGCCAGTTGGTCAGCCTCGATCCACTTTGTGATGTAGTCGATTGCCACTATAAGGAACTTTCGTTGACCCATCGCCCTCGGAAATGGGCCTACCAGATCCATCCCCTACATCGCAAAGGGGGTCAGACTGGCCATGGAACGGAGGTTCGCTTGCGGAGCCTTTTTTACAGGGGAGAATCGTTGACAGCGGCCACACTTCTTGACTAGGGCGAGGGCATCTTGTAGCATCGTGGGCCAGTAGTACCCGTGATTCAAAGCCTTTCGTGCGAGCGAGCAGCTCCCCATATGGCACCCGCCGATTCCCTCATGCAGCTCCTTGAGAGCGTACTTTGCTTCGTCGGGGGTCAGGCAGCGGAGGTAGGGTCTTCCGTCCGTCGTTGTGTATGACCTTTTGAGAAGGGTCTCGTTGATCACGGCGAACCTTTCTGAACAGACCCTGACCCTTCTTGCCTCAGCCCGGTCTTCAGGGAGCTCTCCCTTGATTAGAAATTTCTTGATAGGAGTGGTCCAGTTGTCAGGAAGAGCTCCGTCTTCAATGTAGAGAGTTTCAGGGAAGTCAGTACTCGGCTTTAGGAGTACTTCGATCAGGACGGTACAAGTTAGGGTGGCAAACGAATCGAGCTATTCGCGAGCTATTCGGCTCGAGCTCGATCAAAGCTCGGTTAAAGTTCGACTCGAACCGAGCTCGAGCTCAAAACCGAGCTCGTTTCGTAAACGAGCTGAGCTTGAGCTTGATTTTTTTTAATTCGGCTCGAATATGGTTAAAGCTCAGCTCGAACCGAGCTCGAGCTCAAAATTGAGCTCGTTTAGTAAACAAGCCGAGCTCGAGCCTGAAGGTATTCGGCTCGGCTCGGCTCGGCTCGATTGCAGCCCTAGGTGCGATCGAGACCCTCGAAGGAATAGGAAGCTAACTTCGACAGAGTGTCGGCCTGGGCATTCTGCTCCGTGGGGATCCTTAAGAACGCCGACTCGTCGAAGGATGTCAATAGCTGTTGGAGCTCGGCCAGGTACTTGATCATCCGATCGTCACGGGCCTCGTACTCTCTGGTGATCTGGTTGACCACGAGCTGAGAGTTGCTGAAGGCCCAGATCTGTCTGGTGCCGGCCTGATGCGCCAGGGTGAGCCCGGCAATCATGGCCTCTTACTCGGCCTCATTGTTAGAGGCCGGAAAGTTGAGGCGGAGGCAATATTGAAGGAGGAAACCGTCGGGGCCCTGCAGAATGATGCTCGCACTACTCTCCGCTTCGCATGAGGAGCCATCGACGTAAACTTCCCACGTCTGGTCGGCCTCCTTGCTTTCGAGTTGCTCGGAGATGGTGCATTCCGTGATGAACTCGGCGAGGGCCTATCCTTTGATGGCCATTCTTGGCTAATAGCCGATGTCGTATTGATTGAGCTCGATCGACCATTTGACCAATCGCCGGAGCTCTCGGGCTTGTACAGCACGGCCTTCAGAGGCTGGTCCGTGAGCACCTTAATCGAATGCACCTAAAAATAGGGACGGAGCTTCCGCACGGCCATGACCAAGGCGTATGCTACCTTCTCCATTCGAGAATATCTGGTCTCGGCAGCGAGCAGAACCTTGCTCACATAGTATAGAGGCTTTTGGACTCCTTCCTCTTCTTGAACGAGGACAGCGCTGAGCACGTTTTTCGAAGCCGAAAGGTAAAGCCAGATGGGCTCACCTGGTTCGGGCTTGCTGAGGAGAGGAGGGTTGGCGAGGTACTCTTTTAATTGGGCGAACGCCTCTTGCTGTTGAGTACCCCACTCGTTTTTCCTTTCCGAGAATTTCTTTGGAGTCCTCTGGATTTAGGGCCTCCTCGGCCCGGATGTACTTTTCGACCCAATTGAGGAGGTCAGAGAAATCTATCGGAGGCTTCTTCGCCAGGAAAGCCTTCAGCTGACCGTGCCGGACGTTGTGCCGGAATGCTGCTGAGGCGACCCCTGGGTCGAGGGAGGAGAACGACCTCGCCTCAGTGGTGAACCTTCGGACGAATAGCCGAAGCGACTCCTTTCTGTCGGAGGCCTAGTAGGGACGCACTTGTCCTTTCAGCCTTTTGGCTGGTCACGAAGTGGGCGAGGAAGTTGCCCTCCAGTTGATCGAAAGAGTAGATGGAGCCGGGGGTGAGCTTGGAGAACCATTCCCGAGCCGGACCCCGGAGGGTGGCGGGGAAGGCGCGGCACGGGAGGAGATCCGATGCACTGTGAATCATCATGAGGGTCTTGAAGCCCTCCATGTGATCAGCAAGATCACCCTCACCGTTATAAGTCTCGAATTGTAGGGGGCGAAAATTCTGGGGTATTTTCGCCTGTAAGATGGCGGTGGAGAAAAGAGGTTGGGTGGGCCTGTGGCCCTGGGCCGGCCTCGGGATGCCGTCGCCGAAGTGGTCGAGGCGGTCTTCCATTTCTTGGAGGCATTTCAAGACGTCATCGTCATACTCCGGCGGGACTGTCGAGCCGTGGGACGCGCTGGCCTCGACATCCAAACGCGATCAAGAGTGGCGGACCGTCTTGTCGACGGGGGTCCCTCGGATAGCCTCCATTATATCTTTCCGAAAGTTCTGGAACTCTTGGTGGGTGACCGGGGTTCGTTCAGCCTGGCTGCATTGGACCGACGACCTCCAGCTGATGCGACTGAGTGCCAGCTTCCGTCCTTAGGGCGGAGGTCAGGGATGGTTCGGGACCGAGTTGGAAGCGGCCCCTCCCCTAGTCTGGCTTGCTTGTCGATTCTGGATGACCCCGCGTAGGTTGGGTACGACCGAATGGGTGGCACTCGACTGGTGTCCGCGGCTGATCCCCGGGTTGTTGGACCCATGAGCATCGGTGGGGACGTCATGAGGAGGGACGTCCTGGCGACATGCAGAGGTGATAGCTCTCCTGGCCTTGGGTGCCATGTGAGCTCAGACGGACGGGATACCGTTGATGGCTGAGCTCGGGTCGGCGTCCGCACTAAAGCTTCCCACAGACGGCGCCAACCTGATGCAGTTTGTTTTTTTGGAGGGTGTGGCTGCACCAGGTGTGAGTTCTTCTCGATTTTTATTTTTGCGGAAGCTTTGGTGTGGACGATGGCCCCGACCCTCAGCCGGGGGAATGGCTCGGTAGTAGGTGGGAATGAGGTGGAGATGGGATGCTCGGCTTGGATCTGAAGGCTCGGATCCCGAGGTCTCGTGTTCTTGCACTCGATCTAGAAACACCGGGGTTCGTCCCGGTGGCAGACCCTCCGACGATCTAGTCAGCTACTGAAAGAGAGTAACAGTAACTAGGGTTTGAGAGGGGAAAGTGATTACCTTGTGAAGGGGTAGAGGGTCTGGTATTTATAGAAGAAGCTAATCAGGTCTGGACCCGTTTGGAGTCGGGTCTGGACCCAGTTGCCCGTGGGACTGGAGTGGCGGAAGCCCAAGCGGTATAGGGCTGACGTGGCACGGGCTCGGGGTGGTTTAGGGCTAACGTGGCGAAAGCCTGGGTGGTTTCCAGGCTGACGTGGCAGACCCGGATGATCCGGCGGTGAACTCTCCTTGAGGGGATCCTGTGGCCCAGGAGGGGCCATGTCATCTGACCCATATCACCATTAAAAGTTAAAATTTATATGTCCGAAGTGAAAAAAGAGGTGTCTTTAATCAATCATTTGATAGTCCATACTCATTTTATAGCATGCTTTTCATTTTTTATTTCGATTGTGGAAGAATAATGGTCATCAAACAAAAACAATAGCTGAAAATCGTTGTTTTTTTATAATTACATGATGAATGGACAAATGAATTTCAAATGATTTGATTTTATATATTTAGATTAATTTAGATGCGTAGATCAATATGAACAGTTCGGATCATCAATACGAAGGCGGGGAGACCGAGTGCACACGAAGGCCTAGTGCACAACGGAAGGAGACTCTATATATATTGTTGCCGCTAGATTCTGGTGTGGGGGCAATAGATGAGATTTGTAGGTTTGTGAGGAATTCGAACAGGTGGCACCCTTTTTCTTCCTTGCTGACTAGTTGACTCCTTGGTGCTCCTTTGAACCTGCACAAACATTCGAGACACTGGGATGCATCCCGGCGACGAACCCTCCGACGCTCAAGTCAATACACAGAAAAAGTAAAGAGAAAGAGCTCTAGTGTACAAAGTGTAATCACCTGTGACTGTAGGAGGTAGGGGGTTTTTATAGTCGCCAAAGGGATCTCTTTCAGGATAAGAGTGAATCCCTACTTCCCGATGTGGCAGGATAAGGGTGGTTATAAGCACCTCCTCTCGATCAGGGGGAGCCAGGATTTCCTCCAATCCAATTTGATGCGGTTTGTTTCTGGGAGACGTGTGGATGCACCAGGTGTGAGTTCGGACTCGATTTGTATTGAAGGAGAAAGCTGCTTGTCAGACGACCCTCGGAGTGACCTGGCGGCTCCTGCGACGGGCTCGGAGTGGGGTGGATGCCTCAGCTCGGACCAGAGGGTTCGGATCCGAGGTCTTATGTACCTGCAGACGGCCCTGAAACACCGGGGTTTATCCCGGTGGCGGACCCTCCGACGATCTAGTCAGTCTCTGTGAGAGAGTAGCAATAACTAGGTGATTTTAAGTGGCAAAAGATTGGTTACCTGAAAAGGTGGGTGAGGGTCTTGTATTTATAGGGAATCCCAACCGGGTATGGATCCGCTTGGGGGCCGGGTCTGGACCCAAAAGCCCATGGGCCTGACGTGGCAGGAGGCCCAAGAGGTTTAGGGTGGACGTGGCAATGCCCAGAGTGGTATAGGGCTGACGTGGCAACGCCCTAAGTGGTATTTGGAGCTGACATGGCTGATCATGGGTCTCCTGTGCCTCTGGGAGAATCGGAGGGCCTAGGCTGTGACAGGTCATCCTCATGCCTCGCCAGGACGGGGGGACGGCCCGTGGGGCTGTCACGGATCGGAGGTCGAGGACCACTGAGGCTCGTCGGATACGAGGAGACCAGTTCTGTGGGGGTGAACTGGAGGTTCGGCGTCGACCCTGCAGTGGCTCGAAGCCGAACTAGACTGCTGTTTTTACCATTTTTGAGTGAGAGCTGTATTGGGCCCTGGTTGGGCCCCAAGCCATTTTTACCCTACCACACAAGCCCCCCACTCCTGCGGGGGTGCGGGAGCTAGCCGTGGAGGAGTGTTTACGGTTGTAGAAATGGGATGGCGAACCACTGGGCCTTCATGAGGGGGTTGTCCTGATGTTAGAGCGACCCTCGAGCCGGCGAGGGTCTATGGGTCGGCAAGGGTGGTGGTGATCTGTTTGAGACTTCCTGAGAAGATTACCCTGGTGCCAGACCTAACCTCGAGCTGGCGAGGGATTACGGGCCAACAAGGGTGATGGCGAGCCGTTGAGTCTTCCTGAGAAGACTACCCTAGTGCCAGACCTGACCTCGAGCTTGGCGAGGGATTACGGGTCGGCAAGGGCGATGGCGAGCCATGGAGCCTTCCTGAGAAGACTACCCTGGTGCTAGACCTGACCTCGAGCTGGCGAGGGATTACGGGCCAACAAGGGTGATAGCGAGCCGTTGAGTCTTCCTGAGAAGACTACCCTGGTGCCAGACCTGACCTCGAGCTTGGCGAGGGATTACGGGTCGGCAAGGGCAATGGCGAGCCGTGGAGCCTTCCTGAGAAGACTACCCTGGTGCTAGACCTGACCTCGAGCTGGCGAGGGATTACGGGCCAACAAGGGTGATAGCGAGCCGTTGAGTCTTCCTGAGAAGACTACCCTGGTGCCAGACCTGACCTCGAGCTTGGCGAGGGATTACGGGTCGGCAAGGGCAATGGCGAGCCGTGGAGCCTTCCTGAGAAGACTACCCTGGTGCTAGACCTGACCTCGAGCTGGCGAGGGATTACGGGCCAACAAGGGTGATGGCGAGCCGTTGAGCCTTCCTGAGAAGACTACCCTGGTGCCAGACCTGACCTCGAGCTTGGCGAGGGATTACGGGTCGGCAAGGGCGATGGCGAGCCGTGGAGCCTTCCTGAGAAGACTACCCTGGTGCTAGACCTGACCTCGAGCTGGCGAGGGATTACTGGCCAACAAGGGTGATGGCGAGCCGTTGAGCCTTCCTGAGAAGACTACCCTGGTGCCAGACCTGACCTCGAGCTTGGCGAGGGATTACGGGTTGGCAAGGGCGATGGCGAGCCGTGGAGCCTTCCTGAGAAGACTATCCTGGTGTTAGACCTGACCTCGAGCTGGCGAGGGATTATGGGTCGGCAAGGGTGGGGGGCGAACCGTTGTGCCTTAGAATGTTTGAGCAGGGTAGCCCGCTATTTTTGCGGAGCATTAAAGGCGCTCCAGGATCTGTGTGATGTTCCAATTTCCCAGGGGCCTTAATTGCGCCGCCTAATAAATGCATGGCGCATGGGCTTCCGTCGTTTGGTTTTCCCCATGTCATAAAGGCCGGCCTATGGGGGAGGCTATAAGTACCCCTCCCTCCGCAGCGGGTTGGATCACCGCAAGGGTGGTCTATTGGCCATCAGAGGTGTCTGCTCCGGCGGACGTCTGTCTCTTGCAAAATTTTACCCCCGGTCGTGTCGGAGAGGTGGTTGCTCTGCCGCCCGGATCTTCTCTTGGATCTGATGGCTCTGATACGGTAGCCAGATCCAGGGGAGATCAGGGCGAGAGGGGTAACGACCGAAATCCGGACCGGTAGATAAGGAGCCTCGGATTGGTGGTGGCTCTGCCGTCTGGATCCTTTTTTCGGGTCAGACGACCTTGATATGGTTGTTTGGCCCGAGAGAGATCCAGACGGGAGGGGCATCAACCGCATTCCGGACTTGGGGCTGAAGAGCCTCGGATAGATGGGTCGTCTCCGATTGCGGGTTGGCCAATCTGTCTTCCGATAGGGCTCCAGGCGATGGTGGTTTCTGTCCCACCCTCAAACAGTTCGGGGTTTCGGCTGTCGAGGCTGTAAGCCCCGAGCTGCTCGCGGGTGAGAGGGGAACCGACCGAGCCCTGGAGCCCGGGGCGTCTGTCGAAGGACGACGCCTTAAATCTTAAGTAAAATGTTCTCTCCGCCGAATACCCCATCCGACCCGACCCTTGCGTCAGGCTGCCAGCCTGGCACTGGATGACGTCAGCAGCGCACGTTTCGAGGACGTGGCGCGATTTTCCAGGCGGCAGTTGCACGTCAATAGGTGAACAGTAATTGCGGAAATCGATGAGTCGTTTTCATCTTCTATAAATATTCCCCCCTCTTCCCCTTTCGCCCACTTCTTTCTCGCGGCTTTCCTTTTCAAAAAATCTCCCAACACTTCAGCGCTCGTCCCTGCAGTTGGCTGTATTAGGCTCGTCCTTCTGAAGTGACCCCAGGTTAGTTGGTAAGTCTGTTTAGTTTAGGCACAGATGGATAGGGCTCAGTCTGGCTCGTCAGCGTCGACGTCTAGGGGGAAAGTGAAACCTGTCTCCAAATCGACGTCGTGGGAGGAGCCCGTGCTTGAGGAGGAGTCAGTACACGCTGTGGAGCCTTCCGATTCGGTTTCGTGGGAGGAACCAGTAGGTGAGGAGGAGGAGGTACACAGTGTGAGGCCGTTACGCTCCCGACGACCCTTCGTAGTGGAGAGTAGCGAGTCGGAGGAAGCAAGTGATGGTTCGGACGGCGTCCGTGTTCTGGAGTTGACTTCCGAGGAGGAGGGAGGCGAGGGCGGCACAGTAAGGAGATCCACAGTTCAGGTTGCGGGTCCGGGTTCCATGCCGACTGGTCTGGGGCCATTATCTACCCCCTCGCCGGAGCGAACCAAGAAGAGGAAGAAGGCTCCGAGGAAGGCAGGACCGAGGACTGGTGGTTCGAGCCAGGCGCCTGTTTACCGCAATTTGTTGACAGGTTCGCCCGTATAGCCGAAGCCTTTCCGTCAGTATCCCGACGACCTATCTGACAAGGAGCTCTTCGGCGTGCAGCCCTCTTCGCCGAGTCGGAAGAGGGTGATGATGGACGTGATTCCGACCGTCTTGGAGGGTGGGGACTTGGAGGTTTTGCAGCTGGCGTACCACATAGGGCCTGGCTACGAATTGATGTTGCCGAGCTCTACTCTGCACCCAACCGATCCCCTTTCTGCTTGGTATTGCGTCTTCCCAGTGGATGCCTTCATCTCCGGACTGAGGCTGCCAGTCCACCCGTTTGTTCGGGAAGTGCTGAACTGGGCCTCCTTGGCGCCGATGCAGTACGGGCCGAACTCTTGGAAGCAGATTATTTGTTTTGTACTGATGTGCGAGGAACAAAAGGTACCCCTGCGGTTGAATGTGTTCCGAGCGATGTTGATGATCATCTCGGCGGCCGAGGGTGTTTACTATATCTCCCCCCGGAGTAAGGGGAAGGTCGTTCACAGCCACCCGGACTCCATCAAGGATTGGAAGAAAAAATATCTGGTGATCCGGAGTGAAGAGCCCTGGGGCATTCCCACTCGATGGAACCACTCCAAGCCGAGCTATCAACCGCCGAGGCTGAGGGATTTGACGGCCGAGGAGTGGTGGTTTGTCGAGTGCCTCCGTCTGTCACAGAGTATCGATTGGACGAAGGTGACGGAGGCCCACCTGGCGAGCGTTGGACTGAGCCCAGCCGTTCTGCGTATGTAGTTGTTTCTTTTCTCTCGATCTTTTCGTACTTTCTTGCTCATTGCTCTTAATGGTTTTTTCTGCACGTATGGATGAAGCATCGATCAAGGCAAAGAGGCTCGCCATGAAGAAGGAGAACGCCGAGAAGAAGAAGGGGGAGGCGACGAAGAAGCCAAGGGAGTCGTCCCTAGTCATCTCGGAGGCCCAGCTCGAGCCAAGGACCAAGAGGATTCGCTCGGAGACGAGCAAGGGGGCGGCCACTTCGAGGGGCAAGGGCCAAGCGAGGGCATCCGATCTCGACAAGGGGAAAGGCCCCTTGGTAGAGGTCGAGGAAGAGGACCCGGTGGTGGAGATGTTGTGGCAACGGTGGGCACCGGACTGGTCGGTTCGGATGGGCGACTGTCTGACCGAGGAGGCCCAGGCCGTTGAGGTGGTGGAGAAGTTGGCGACCCCTCGCGACCGCCAGGTGATGGAGAGCGAGCCCGTAGAGGTGGCATTTACGCGCCTGGCGCAGGCCACCGTGCTGGTAAGCTTGTCGACCTTATTCCTCTCGTTAATTTTGCTGCGGGAGTTTTTTTCTTATCTGCGCTTGTCGGTCGCAGGCTTGTATGCAGGGGGCTAACGTAAAGAACCTCTACGAAGCGTCCCTGTCACAAGAGCGAGCTCGGGCGGATAAGAGCGGGCGGGAGATGAAGGAGATGCGGATCGAGCTCGAGGGCTCGTACAAGAGGGAGCAGCAGATGAAGCTCGAGCTCGAGGCCAAGGATGCGGAGTGGGGGAAGAGGGTGGTCTCCTTGAAGAAGAAGTTTGCCAAGGAGAAGGAGGAGTTGACGACTGCGTTCGCCAAGGAGAGGGAAGAGCTGACAGATGCGAGTCAGCGGATGGTGATCAAGGCCCAGGACGAGTGTTACGCGAAGGCCCTCAGTCATGTGCGGCACTTCTACCCGACCGTCGACCTGTCCAACTTTGAGTATGACATGGAGATCGAGGGGACACCGAAGACTCCTGGCGAAGAAGGGCCCGTTGATAACCCGGCTATCGACCCTCCTGCGAACCCGATCGATGCTGAGGTGGGAAAACAAGTTGTGTAGTTTTATCTTTCTTTTTCCCCTCTCGATTGTATTTGCCTTCCTCGGACTGGCCACCGCCTTTTTTGTAGGAAGCAGCTCAATTTATAAAAAAGTATTTTTGACCGGCCAAGTGTTTTGACCTCGGATATTTCCGAATCTCCTTGCTTATGTGTGTTGAGTTGGTTGGCTTTCTTGTAGGTTGTGGCTTCTCTTCCCGAGGCGGACCCCCGTCGTTCCGACGTGGCGTGGCTCCAGAGCAAGGTTGAGGCATTGGAGGCCACTTTGGTTCGGTACCGTAAGGGGGCCCGTAACACTGATGCGGCCTTTAATTATTACAGGAACATGTCCGAAGCCCTTAGTGAGGAGGCAAGCCGGCTGAGGAGGGTGATGGTGGATCGGGAACTCGTGGGTGTCGGACTCGGATATACTATGTCGAGTTCCTCGGTGCAGAGGCCCTCCTCTGAGAAGCTACTTCGCGATGTGATAGTGGAGAAGGAGGTGGAGATACACCGTTACCGGACGATGCTGGGTGTCTCGACATCTTCCTCGGGGGGTCGGCGAGCGGAGGGGGTACCCTCTGCGCTGCTGCTATTGGAGCGTATGCGACCCGTTGATGCCCAGAGCTCCGTGGCTGGTGTGTCAACCGTGGCCGAACCGAAGGACCATTATGACAAAGAGAGAGTTCCAAGTTGTTCGATCGGAGTGATCCCGCCATTCGTAGGACCAGAGGGGCCCTGAGAGGGCGACTTCCTTCAGTTTGAGATGAGAGGAGTGTTTCTGTAACGGTCTTTGTTTGTTTTCTCATAACCCAATAAAGGAGTATGAATAAGGAATTCATTTCACTCTTTGCTCTGGTTGATAGTGTAAGGAATGATGAAGGGAGCGTGGTTCGACCCTGTCGGTCCGTGAGGGATCGGCGTGGGGTGTTGTGAAGTCTCCCGTGCCTGAGGTCGGGTCGGACCTACCGAGGCGTCGGGGACGATACCGGGGTGAAGACTTGGGTGTCGATCCCCTTGTCTGGTATTAGGTCGGATCTGCCGAGGCATTTGGAGTATAATAAAAAGAGATTTCTTTCGTATAAGATAGGGAGGGCCGCTAAAACAGCCCTTTACACACGAAAGCTTTACAAAAGATTTACTTTTAGCCAAGTTAGAACCTATGCCCGTCCCTTTCCGGTTTGAGCTCGACGGCGTCGAGGGGGAACACCCCTCCCCCGACGGTGGTCATGTAGCACGATCGCGCTGCTTCTTGGCTGCCTCGGACGATGCCGACTCCTTGCGGGGTGAGAAATTTAAGTTTCAGATGGTAAGCCGAAGGCACCGCTTGGAAGGAGCATAGTCCGGGTCGGTCGAGTATGGCGTTGTAAGCCGCCTTGACGTTGACCACCATGAAGTCCATAGACTCGGTCCTCTTGACGGGAGCCGATCCTGCGGTAATGTCGCGGGTAACAATCCCTTCTATCACGACAGGGACGCCGGAGAACTCATGCAAGGTGTATCCGGCCGGCTTGAGTTTGCCTCTAGGTAACTTGAGATCCTCGAAGGCTTCGAGGAAAAGAATATTAACCGAGCTGCCGTTGTCGACGAGGATTCGGCGAACTTCACAATTAGCCATGTGGAGGCTAATGACGAGGGCATCGCAGTGGGGCAGGCGAACGCCTTCGAGGTCCTCTCCTGAGAATGAGACCGGCATTGGTTGTAGCTTGGGCGAGGGGTTGTCTTGGACAGCATTCACCTCTCGGATGAAGGCTTTTCGGGAAGTATTTGATTCTCCTCCCATTGGCCCTCCGTGGACACAGTGCAAGATGAACGGCGTATCCGCGGCTCCCTCGGACTCGGGATCTCGACCCTGGATGCGGTTCGGAGTAGGGTTCGGAGGCGAGAGCCTCCGGTTCCTAGTATCTCGCCGATCCCGTGGGACTTCTCGGGTGAATTCTCGGAGGTACCCTCTGGAGATGAGTTCCTCAATCTCGTCTTTCAGGGCCCGGCATTGGTCGGTTTCGTGCCCATGATCTCTGTGGAAGCGGCAGTAGAAGCGCTGATCTCGGTTCTTGCTGTTGTTAGGTCGGGGAGATAGTCGAACAATACCTTTGTCTTCGATTTCTAAGAGGATGGCGGATACGTTATGTGTCAAGGGAGTGTACCTCTCGAAGCGGGGGACCGGCGGGATCTTCTTCATGGCCCCCGCGTCCCTCGGAGACTTCTTTGATGGTTCTACTTCTTCGGCCTTCCGTTTTCCCTTCCCGGTGGCCTCCCTAGCATCTTCGGGGCTAAGGGCCTCTTCTGCCCTAATGTATTTCTCGACCCTGTTGAGGAGGTCGGGAAAGTCGACGGGGGGTCTCTTCGCCAGAGAAGCTTTCAGCTGTCCATGACGGACGTTGTGCCGAAATGCTGCGGAGGCGACGCCTGGATCAAGAGAGGAGACCGACCTTGCCTCCGTGGTAAACCTCCGGACGAACACTCTGAGTGACTCTCCCTCTATTTGTCTGAGCCCAAGTAAGGAGGCGCTGGTCCTTTCCGCCTTCCGGCTGGTGACGAAGTGGGCAAGAAAATTGCCCTCTAGTTGGTCGAAGGAGTAAATGGAGCCGGGGGTGAGTTTCGAGAACCATTCACGAGCCGGACCTCGAAGGGTGGCGGGGAAGGCTCGGCACAGCAGGGGATCCGAGGCGCTGTGAATCATCATGAGGGTTTTGAAACCCTCCATGTGATCAGCGGGATCTCCCTCGCCGTCGTAGGTCTCGAATTGAGGTGGTCGGAAATTCCTGGGTATTTCCGCTTGGAGGATGGGGCGGAGAAGGGAGGACGGACAGGTCTGTACCCCTGAGCCGCTCGTTGGTCGCCGTCTCCTATATGATCGAGGCGATCCTCCATTTCTTGGAGGTGCCTTAGGAGCACGCCATCGTCCTCTGGCTGGATTGTTGACGGGCGCGACACGCTGGCCTCGGCATCCGACCCGGTTTGGGAGTGGCGGGCTTCCTCCCTGGGGGCCCGTCGGAGGGCCCCGAGAATTTCTCTCCGAAAGTCTTGGAACTCCTTGTGAGTGACGGGGGCTCCCTCGACCCTGTTTGGTCGGTCTGAAGGTTGCCTTCCGATGCGGCTGAGTGCTGGCCTCCGTCCCTCGGGCGGCGGTCTTGGATGGTTCGGGGCCGGATTGGAAGCGGCCCTTCCCCTGCTGCGGCTGATCTGTCGGTTGACGATTACCCCCCATAGGTCGGGCTGGACTTGACGGGTGACGCTCCTTTGGGACCCCTGATGGGGAGCCCCGTGTTTTGAAATGTGTGGCCCAGCGTTAGCAGTTGGTGGGGGCGAGTCCCGTCGGTTGACGGAGGAAGCAGCCCCCTTGCCCTTGGAGGCCATGAAAGTTCGGCTGTCGAGGTCCCTTGATGGTCGGGCTCGGGTCGGCTTTTGAAACAGTTTTCCCACAGACGGCGCCAACCTGATGCGGTTTGTTTCTGGGAGACGTGTGGATGCACCAGGTGTGAGTTCGGACTCGATTTGTATTGAAGGAGAAAGCTGCTTGTCAGACGACCCTCGGAGTGACCTGGCGGCTCCTGCGACGGGCTCGGAGTGGGGTGGATGCCTCGGCTCGGACCAGAGGGTTTGGATCCGAGGTCTTGTGTACCTGCAGACGGCCCTGAAATACCGAGGTTTATCCCGGTGGCGGACCCTCCGACGATCTAGTCAGTCTCTGTGAGAGAGTAGCAATAACTAGGTGATTTTAAGTGGCAAAAGATTGGTTACCTGAAAAGGTGGGTGAGGGTCTTGTATTTTTAGGGAATCCCAACCGGGTATGGATCCGCTTGGGGGCCGGGTCTGGACCCAAAAGCCCATGGGCCTGACGTGGCAGGAGGCCCAAGAGGTTTAGGGCGGACGTGGCAATGCCCAGAGTGGTATAGGGCTGACGTGGCAACGCCCTAAGTGGTATTTGGAGCTGACATGGCTGATCATGGGTCTCCTGTGCCTCTGGGAGAATCGGAGGGCCTAGGCTGTGACAGGTCATCCTCATGCCTCGCCAGAACGGGGGGACGGCCCGTGGGGCTGTCACGGATCGGAGGCCGAGGACCACTGAGGCTCGTCGGATATGAGGAGACCAGTTCTGTGGGGGTGAACTGGAGGTTCGGCGCCGACCCTGCAGTGGCTCGAAGCCGAACTAAACTGCTGTTTTTACCATTTTTGAGTGAGAGCTGTATTGGGCCCTGGTTGGGCCCCAAGCCATTTTTACCCTACCACACTATTAAACTGATCCCTAACGGGTTGAGACCCATTCTCAACTGGCCAGATCCGTTCATGGGCTAGCGGGTCAAAGAGGAGGGACTCGGTTCCCAATTCGGACCCGTCTGTAGGCGAAATTACCGTCTTGCCCCTGGAACTTTGAGATTCGTGCCCATTTTGAATGGTTCTGATTTAAACCTATTTTTAGCCATATCACGAGCCCCCACTCCCAAAGGCTGTGTGTTACGGCCTTTGGGGTGTAATTTTGTTGTTTTAATGGTGTATAGGGCTTTATCGGGGTTCTCAACGGGTGTTCGAATCTCATCTGAGGGGTGATGGTGCTTTTCTGAGCTGGTAACGTGCCCAAGTTTGCTCTCAGGTCTCTCTGGATTTTTAGTGAATTTTTTCAATTTTTATATTATTTTTCGAACCATTTATTCAATTTTGCAAAGCGATGATTTGCTCTCCGGGAGAACTAATTAACCATTCTAACCAATAATTATTTATCCGGGGGCTCAAAAATATTTCTCCGAATTTATAATTATTTTTCAGAATTTTTAATTAATTTTCCTGAATTTTTAATCATTTTTTGCAAATTTTAAATAGATAATCCGAATTAATAAAATAATAAAAAGAATGTATCACCTTATTTCTGAAGTGGCGAAATCTGGGCCATCCATCAGTGGCAGACGCGATTATCTGAGCGATCTGACGGCTCGAGTAGCTCGGAGGCATTTTTTCCCCAATATGGAGGTCAGTGCCCCGGTAGCTCGGTGCTGTAGCTCGGTAGCTCGGCGCTGTAGCTTGGGGGCGCCTTTCTCCGAGTGGGCACCTCGGTTGTTCGGAGCCTCGGCAGCTCGGTAACTCGGGAGTGATTTTGTAGTTTTATGGGCACGAATCACGAGAAAACGTGATTTTATTGTTTTGTGGACGTGGCGAAATTTGAGCCGTCCATCAGCCGTTGCACGAAAATCTGGAAATCTAACGGTCAAAGGAGCTCGGCGGCGTTTTTTCCCCAAATACGGAGGTCGATGCCCCGGTAGCTCGGAATAGCAGCTCGGTAGCTCGACAACACAGCTCGGGGGCACCTTTCTCTGAATGGGCACCTCTGTAGCTCGGAGCCTCGGCAGCTCGGCAGTGATTTTGGGCACAGATCACGGGAAAACGTGATTTTGTCGTTTTGTGGGCTCAGATCACGAGAAAACGTGATTTTGTCGTTTTGTGGACGTGGTGACATCTGAGCCATACATCAAAGGTGGGCGCGAATGTCTTAACGATCAGACGGTCCAAGGAGCTCGGAGGCATTTTCCCCCCAAATGCAGAGGTCGGTGCCCCAATAGCTCGGGGGCATCCTTCTCCGAATGGGCACCTCGGCATGTCAGCTCCTCGGTAGTTCGGCGCTTCGAGACAGCACGGCCGTATGTCGTTTCCGCTTTTAAGAATTCTGTCATTTAGCATTCTTTAATGGGCCTGAGTGGGGCCCAATCCATTTGAAGCCCAAAAGTCGCTTTTTTTACTATAAGTTCTCACCCCCCTCAACACTTCTCTCATTATTTCACTTTTTACTCCAAGAAAAAGTTTTCGCTCTCGAGTTGCTCCGCTAGCGGTGATTTTCGCTCCGCGGTGGTTGTGCTAGCTGTCGCGGCATGGCCAAGCGATTTCCGGCGAACTTTTTCGACCGAGAATGTCCCATCAAGGTGTGTGTATATATATATATATATATATATATATATATATATATATATATATATATATATATATATATATATATATATATATATTCACTTTGATATATATTTTTCCCAGGATGTCTAGAGTGTCCTCGGGTAGTGAGGCCTCTTCCTCGGGAAACGAGAGTGAGCGGACGTTAGAGGCTCCGCTCGTCCAAGAGAAGGGGGCAAAAGTAGGAGGGTCGGCAACGAGTGCGCTAGTTGCTCCATTAGATCAGGAGAAGAGGAAGGAGGTAGCAGTTGCTCCGCTCGCCCAGGGAAAAGGGAAAGAGGTGGTTCAGTCGGTAAGAGTCGAGTCGGTGGTTGAGCCTGTCCGGAGGGGAGAAGAGATGGGTCGGCTGCCGTCTGAGATATCAAGCCATAGGGGAATCAGACTGTACACTGGCAAACTGCTGACGAAGGCCATCTACGGGAGGTCGGAGTCGTATGCAGAGAACGAGCCGAAGGAGGTTACCGAGGTTGATGACATCGCCTCAGTTCGGACAGAGAAGGACCTGCTCCGGATCCCGAGGAGCTTCATGATACCCCGGGAGTACACCCTAATCCTCCCCGGACCAGGAGTGCGAGCGTGTACGGCGATCTCGCCCGATATGTGTGTCTTCGCCTACGATGCACTGAATGCAGGTTTGCGCCTGCCCCTTCACCCCTTCGTTACCGAAGTGCTGCGATGGTATGAGCTGAGTCCGATTCAGTTCATGCCGAACATGTGGCGCCACGTGCTGGGCTTTTTGCTCCAGTGTCGGGTGACAAAGGTGGAGCCTCAGCTTGTCCTTCTTCGGAGCATGTATCGGATTAACCGGATGAACAAGATGGAGCACCGGTACTACTTGTCACCGCGAAAAGGTGTTAAGTTGGTAGAGAATCCGGACTCTATCAAGTCGTGGAAGGGGAAGTATTTTTTGATCCGAAGCCCCACAGGGTGGGACTTCTTGACCAGGTGGAAAGAGGATGTTCCGAAGTGGACTAAGGTCGAGCCGGTGTTGACTCCAACCGAGATAGAAGATGCGTGGAAGCTGATTAATCTTCCGACCCTGAGCTAGAAAGACATGACCGAGGTGGTCCTTCATGTGTCAGGTCTCAGTCTGATCGACCCGAGTACGCTCCAGACATCTTGTTTTTTTTTACTCCTCTTTATACTGCGTCTTCCTCGTCTTAACTTTGTTTTTTCACTTTGGCAGAGGCTCCGAACATGGACTTCAAGGCAATAATGGCGGAGCGGAACATGAGCGGTGCCAAGGGCACCGATGCCAAAAAGAGGAAGAGGACGACCGCGGGACCAACGTCTGGCTGACCTGCTAAAATGCCTTCTACCGCGGTCGAGACTGTGGATCTGGCGTCTCCTCAGCGGTCCGCCCCGGTTGCTGCTCTCCCTCAGCCGACCCCGTCCAAGCCTTCAGCTGAAGACTTGTCCATCTCTGCGGCGTTGGCGCTCGAGGTTCCTCCCCTTACCGAGAAGGCCAAGGCAATCCTAACCGAGGGGGACAAGAAGCTCTTCGTCCCCGACTGGCGGGTGATGAATCATAATGGCTTCTTGGGGGATTCGGCTATGTGCATGCAGGCCTTGAAACATTTGCCGACCTCGAAGGACTGAGCAGCCCTGAAGGCGGGGACCACATGCGACGACGCTCTTGAGATAGCTCAGGCAACGATGTTGGTGAGTCTCCTAATCGATTCGTTGATAATCCAAAAAAATTTCTAAGTCATTTGCTCGGCTTTTCATTGTTTCTCTTTCTCTTTTGTTTAGATCATGTGCCACTTCAGTCACCTCCTCGAACAATACTCCGAGCAAGTGAAGGAGCTGAAGCTGTCGTGCGATAGGGACTGAGCCGAAAGGCCGAGGGTCGCAAAGCTGTATGAGGCAGAGCAGCGCCGCTCGGAGTCCCTAGCAACTCAGGTCGCCTATTTTGAGACAGCCCTTGCATAGGCAAACGAGAAGGCAGCTTTAGAGGCGGCTTGGGCGGATGAAGAGAGGGAAAAGGCGAAGAAGGCCTTAGAAGACATGGCGAGGGAGAAGGACGAGGCGGTGGCAGCGGCGACGGCGGTGATAGAAGTCGAGGTGAAGAAGCACATGGCAGCGAACATGGAGCAGTCCTACGCCA
Source organism: Hemerocallis citrina (assembly GCA_017893485.1). Lineage (NCBI taxonomy): Eukaryota > Viridiplantae > Streptophyta > Magnoliopsida > Asparagales > Asphodelaceae > Hemerocallis > Hemerocallis citrina. The sequence continues at coordinate 77,094,865 of CM030358.1, read as the reverse complement.
CAGCCTTCGAGCACGTCGAGGCTCGCATCCCCGGCTTCGACAGGTCGGGATACAGTCTGTGGGGCCCGGCCGGTGGCGAGGCTGTTGAAGCCGACCCAGAGGGAGGCGAGGAGGGCGAGGAGGAGGAAGAGGAGGAAGGGGGTAACGAGGTCGTGGCGACCCCTAGACAGCGATAATGGTGGTCGGGGAGGCGTCCACCGAGGAGCCCATCACCGAGCTACCACTCAAGGTGGCCCTCTAACTTCAGTTGTCTTATTTTGTCGTCTGTCTTCTTGTATTGCCTTATAGCGGACTGGTCACCGCTCTTTTCTAGTGACCAAGCTTTTAAATGTATGAACTTTTCTCTATTTTGAACAAGTGTTGGAGATTTTTCTGAACTCTTTGATTGTCTTTTGTCGAAAACCGACTAAGTGTTGGGGCCTGAGTTGTTTCATTTGCTAGCCATTACTGTGGGTGTTTTTTCAAGCTCAGTGTTGTCGTGTCCTTGCCTTTTCAGATCGCTGAGCCGTACCAAATTGTCGAAGCAACACCGACTGTGGAAGCGACGGAGGTGTCTCGTCTTCGGTCTGACCTAGGAGCGTCTAGGTTGGCTCTCTCTCGAAGTCGAGAGAGGCTTCTCAAGAGCGAGGCAGAACTAGGTCATCATAAGCTAACGCTAACGCGTCGCACCTCCGAACTGAAGCGACTGAAGGAGAAAGCTCGGAAAGTGGAGGAGGGGAATCCTCTCGAAGTCCAGCAAGCTACGCAAGAAGCTAGAGTCCCTTCGACAGTCTTTGTTCGAGGCTAGAGCTGAGAGAGATGGCCTGAAGAACGTGGTGCTCGAAAAGAGTTTGGAGTCGACGCAGCTTCGGCGGACTATCTCCGAAGCCTCTCGTGCAGGCAATACGAGTAGAACGCCTCGACTACGTGTTGAGGTAACAGACGACTCGCTGAAGGAGTGAATCGTTGAGTTAGAGGCAGATGTTCACCGGCTGCGACGTCTCTCAGAGGGAAGCAATGTTAGGAACACTTCTTGCCCCAGAGGAGAGTATTCACAGGGACGGTTGTTTCACGAATTGGCGTTACGTTTGCTTCGACCCTGGGGCGCCCTGGAGATGCACAGAGCAGAGTGGCTGGCTCGTCGAGCGGGGCCTCAATCGATGCAACTCTCGATGACGCAACTCGGCTCGTCGGCCTAGAGACCTCCACGGGCGTAAGTTCGCAGCGGTAAGGTGTTTATCGACTCCGTTTGTCGCTCAAGAGGAGTATCCCACTCCCTAGGAGGCATTAGGGCATCTCGCTTGTGATGTTGCAGACTTTTTGTACAAGTTTTGTTTCCCAATGTAAACATGGGCAGTTGGCCTTGTACTTGGACTTGAAATTAGCATTTGTTTCGTGAGCTTGTGTGCTAGCGTCTGTAGTTGTCAACAGTTGTAGGAGTAATTTCGAATGGCGAACCACTTCTTACTCACTTAGGAGCGAGTAGTTGAAGCGGATTCAAGCCAAGTGTTGGACTCCGAACTCATCGCTAAAAGAGAGAGTCAACTGTTGTGGGAGCAATTCCGAATGGCGAACCACTTCTTACTTGCTTAGAAGCGAGTAGTTGAAGCGGAATCGAGCCAAGTGTTGGACTCCGAACTCGTCGTTTAAAGAGAGAGTCAACGGTTGTAGGAGCAATTCCGAATGGCGAACCACTTCTAACTCGCTTAGGAGCGAGTAGTCGAAGCGGAATCGAGCCAAGTGTTGGACTCCGAACTCGTCGTTTAAAGAGAGAGTCAACAGTTGTGGGAGCAATTCCGAATGGCGAACAACTTCTTACTCACTTAGGAGCGAGTAGTCGAAGCGGAATCGAGTCATGTGTTGGACTCTGAACTCGTCGTTTAAAGAGAGAGATTTTTTGTGAGTAGAGTTAGACTACTCAAAAAATAGAAAATTTGCTGAGTAGAGATAAGTTACTCGAGAGATAGAAAAGTTGCAGGGAAAGATTTCCTTTTATTGCAAACAATTGGGTGGCCGCTTCTAAGTTGCGAGCCTTTACATTTGGATAAAGAGAAAATACAAGTAAGGATTTCTAGATATGTAAGTTAAGCAATCCTGGGGAAGTTGCTTGGAGCGGTGTTTAGACACCCTCTTGGTACTTCATTAAGTGCTCTGCATTCCATGTCATTGGTATCTTCCTGCCCCCTGGGTCTTCGAGTTGATACGCGCCCGGGCGTATAACTCTCGAGACTTGTACGGACCTTCCCAATTGGGTGCCAGCTTGCCTCTCTTTCTTGGGTCGGAAATTGACAACTTTCTCAGCACTAAGTCCTCCTCCTTTAGGTTGGTGGGTCGTACCCTCTTATTGTAAGCTTGAGTAATCCTACGACGGTAGGTCTTTTGGCGGATTGCGGCTCTCTCATGGACCTCGTCTATGAGGTCCAGGCAGTTGCAAAGCTGGTTCGCGTTCTGTGCCTCATTGTAAGCTATGAGTCGAGTCGAAGGAAGGCCCACCTCCAAAGGGATACGAGCTTCAGATCCGTACGTGAGGTTGAAAGGGGACTCTCCCTTTGGAGCTCTTTTTGTTGTGCGATAGTTCCAAAGCACATTAGGGAGTTGTTCGACCCATAGCCCTTTCGTTGACTTATCCAACCTCTTCTTCAAGCCAGAGAGGACTTGACAGTTCGCGTTCTCCGCTTAGCCATTGGACTGGGGGTGTGCTACTGAAGAGAACCACTGCTAAATCCCGAGGTTGGTGCAAAAGTCTCGAAAGGTCGCTCCCGTAAATTGGGTCCCGTTGTCGGTTATAAGGATGCGAGGCACTCCGAACCGACAGATGATGTTCTTCCAAAAGAACTTCTGCACCTTAGGCTCGGTGATTATTGAAAGAGGTTCGACCTCTATCCATTTGGAGAAGTAGTCTATTGCTACCACGAAGAACTTCAGCGGGCCCGGTGTTGGAGAGAATGGTCCGAGCAATCCATCCCCCACATTGTGAAGGGGATTGGACTTACTAAGGATGCAAGTTGTGCTTGGGGCAGGCGACGGATTGGGGCGAACTTCTGACTGGAGTCGCACTAGCGGACGTACTCCTCGGAATCACTTAGTAGTGTGGGCCAGAAGTACCCGTAGTTCGAGAGCTTCCGGGCAACGGATGTAATATCCCGCCCTGTGAAATAATAAATATTTTATTATTTTATTTTTATTATTATTTTATTATTATTTTATTATTATTTTTATTTTATTTTTATTTTATTTTTCAGAAATGAAATATTTTTGGTTATTACTTAGTTTAGTTTATTAATCATCATCCGTATATATATACCCGTCCATATGTATGTACGATATACTGTTTTTGGTACTAGAAACTCCCGACCCGATGATAAAATTTATTTTTCCAGAATCAATTTATTTTTATACAGATTGTGCAGTTTTATAAACAAAAATTATTGGTACGCTTAATAATCTACACGTGCGCTCATTGTATCGATTTCTTACATTCGTATGAATTATGTAGTATGTGTTTTGGACACAAAGAAAATATCTTTTGTCATGATGGCTAGATTTTAATTAAGGGTTTAAGCATAGAGATGGGATTAATTAGGACTACATAAGGGATTAAAGGAGACTTCTACTAGAAGGCTCCACCTCCACCTCACCATGCCACCTCACCCCCCCCCCCCCCCCCCCTCCATGGTTGGCCGGCCACACTATTCCCCAAGGGGGATTTTGAAAAATGCCAATGTGCATTTTTCACTCTCCACCCTCTCCTCCCTCCTATAAATAACCCCCCCCCCTCACCCCTTGCCTCATTTACCATTCTTGAGAGAAAAAGAAAGAGAGAAGAAAACCCTAGAGTTCTCTTGTAGTTTGGAGCTTTCAAAGAAAAAAACAAAGGGGAAGGAGAAGGTTGCTAGGCTAGTTCTTCCTATTGAAAAGAAAAGGTGGGGGTTTCTCTACCTTTTGTATGTTAATTTTTGTTCTATTTGCTCTCTACTTATTGCTAAATATGTGTATGTATGCTTCATGTTGCCTAAAACAAACTTGGACTAAACTATGTGCATATAAGGAGTAATATGGATCAAAAGGATCCTATGAAAAGTATGAATGGTAGAACTTGAGAAAACAACATAAAGATGAGATCTTTAGCTTATTTATGGTTATGTTGTCTCCATGGTTAAATTTTCACTAGTTGGACTTAATTTTATGCATAAGGAAAAGTTGGAAGGATGGAACTCACAAAAAGGTTCATAAAAATGGGACCTTGAACTTGTCATGTGGTAGTTGTTATTTTTGGCTACCTTGTTAAACATAAAGTTAACATCTTGGACTAAGTATTATGTGCATATGAGGCTAAGTGAGTAAGAATGGTCACATACCCATTTTGGTGGTTGTAGAACTTAACTTGCTAATCAAAGAATTGATTATTGTTGTATGTAGTTTCCTACCTTTTAAAGATCATGTCTTACTAACTTTTGTTCATCAAAAAGAGTAAGTTTTCTTGATGTAGAAATTGTAGGATTCAAGTTAAATAAGTTTAATTATAACACATTAAGAATTGATTATTGTTGTATGTAGTTTCCTACTTTATAAAGATCATGTCTTACTAACTTTTGTTCATCAAAAGAAATAAGTTTTCTTGATGTAGGAATTGTAGGATTCAAGTTAAATAAGTTTATTCTTAACTCAATAAGAGTTGATTATATTTTTGGAACATGTAATTTGGTAAATTAGTCATTGTAATAAATGGGACATGTAATCCCTAAAGGAAATAGTTTTGTAATAAGTAGTGGCTTATCATGCTTGAGTTAGTAAGTAGGATTACCATGCTTGAGATGTGTTGGATCATGCTTGAGTTGGTAACTATGTCAAAAAGGAACCCATTCATGCTATGTGACATTCTAGTTAACTATCATGCTTGAGTTAGTAAGTAGGACTACCATGCTTGAGATGTATTAGATCATGCTTGAGTTGTTATCTATGTCAAATAGAAACCCATTCATGCTATGTGACATTCTAGTTAACTATCATGCTTGAGTTAGTAAGTAGGACTACCATGCTTGAGATGTGTTAGATCATGCTTGAGTTGTTATCTATGTCAAAAAGAAACCCATTCATGCTATGTGACATTCTAGCAACTTATCATGCTTGAGTTAGTAAGTAAGACCACCATGCTTGAGTTGTGTTAAATCATGCTTGAGTTGTTATCTATGTCAAAAAGAAACCCATTCATGCTATGTGACATTCTAGTTAACTATCATGCTTGAGTTAGTAAGTAGGACTACCATGCTTGAGATGTATTAGATCATGCTTGAGTTGTTGTCTATGTCAAAAAGAAACCCATTCATGCTATGTGACATCCTAGCAACTTATCATGCTTGAGTTAGTAAGTAAGACTACCATGCTTGAGTTGTGTTAAATCATGCTTGAGTTGATTGTCTATGTCAAAAAGAAACCCATTCATGCTATGTGACATTCTAGTTAACTATCATGCTTGAGTTAGTAAGTAGGACTACCATGCTTGAGATGTGTTAGATCATGCTTGAGTTGGTGACTATGTCAAAAAGAACCCATTCATGTTATGTGACCTTCTAGTTGACTCATCATGCTTGAGTTAGTATGTAGGACTACCATGCTTGAGTTATAATAGATCATGTTTGAGTTTGTATACTATGTCAAAAAGAGAACTACCATGCTAAAGATTTGTTGTAGTTAATGATTCTAAGAGATGGACCAATGCTCCATGATTGTTCTAGCCAACTCTTAAAAGAGAAACCCATGAAACTAGCTCCATGATGGTTCTAGCTAATTTGATAAGAACCCATTCACATAGGTTCTATGTGATTCTAGCTCAACTTGAGAAAGAACTCATGAATCTAGTGTATGTAGTTCTAGTTCAATTTAGGGCATAAAGAACCCATGAGTTCTAGTAGTGTGAGGTTCTAATTAAAGTTGGAGCCTATCATGAGAACATTCTTCATCTTCCTTGTATGGGAAATTAATGGATTGAGAAAGTTACTAGTGTGGATAGCTTGGTGAAAGCTCGTCTAGGGTCTTGTAGCTACCCTAGGGGTCATTGATCATCAAGACTCGCATCTTACCGCCTTGGGAACTAGGATAAAATCTCACCTTGGGCACCGACGGATCTTAACTGGTGTGGGTTGATCGCGGGCCGAGGGTGTTGACGAGATCCAAGTTAGGGGTAGTGATGAGTAAGGGAGATCCCGTCGCTAACGTCTTGGATCAATAGACCATAGGGTGGGACCATGATAAAATCAAGAATTTCTTAGTTAAAGTCTCGTAGGTTGTTTAGGTTAGTGACATTGTTAGGTTAGTAACTCAAAAAGATAATTCTTAACCATTTTTGCCAGAAAGAGAGGAGTTGGTAGTAGGGGGCACCTTACGACCAACCCGTCCTTTGGGGCCAATACTAGGCGGTGTATCGGGTTGTACCTTCCCGTCAAAGGGATACGTACGGTGTCTTCTCACGAGTTGGGAGCACGGGTTGCGTATCTCGTCTGTTAATTCCTGAAATACCGTGGCTTGGGGTGCCACAGGATGCAATGTGCAGTCCTGCGCTTGCGAGACCCCAGGGGTGCCACAGGGTAGGCTTCGCGCTACCCTGCGCATGCGAGACCCTATGTTCATTTCTTTTCGAATGAGGCCCGATACACTGGGCAATAGTGGCAAACATGGACACCACTATGTGACTGCAGTGACGGAACTAGACCGTGCCTGCAACCTTGTTTTGAGTGAGGTCCGGCGTGCCGGGTAGTAGTGGCAACATAGACACCACGAGCGTACTGCATTAGTGGGACTTGACCACATCTGCAACCTCATCAGTCATGTTGTATTATCAGGGACAGGATTGTGTACAATTAGAAATTCATAACGCGGGTTTAAATCCCTATATATGGAGGAACGGCTTGAGATGGGGCGTATGTAGTATGGGATGCATACTGTTCCGGAGACTCGCTTGCATTAGAATAAGAGCATCCTAGATAAGTTGACATTGCATTAGATCCTAGTCATTGCACTCACGAACACTTAAACTACACCGACATATTTTACCATGTTTTATATGTTTGTTTTTGGAGATTCGCTGTTATCAGCCCTTAAGCGTCAGTGAATACTGACGTCCCCACTTCAATAGGTACCGCAGTATAGAAGTACAGGTATTGGACCGCAGTCGTGGATACAGGATCACCAACCGGGAGGACTCCAGTAAAGGCATGGCTACAAATGAAGTGCCTGATATTGTCATCTTTCATTCTTATATACTCTGATGTAATGTGGAATAAATGGAACCACTCGGTCTGTAATATTGTAGTAGTAAAAAGTTTAAAAATTCTCCACAAATCTGTGTATTGTGACTAATTGAATGTAAAGGTCCTGGCTCATGTCTCGAATTCTTCGTATAGGAAGTTCGGGGCGTTACAAGTGGTATCAGAGCCGACTTCAATTTATAGTCCAAACATAGATGGAGAATAGACTTAGATATCTTGTAGGGGTTAGGGTTCTTTTTAGCTTGTTGTAGATAATTGTAATTCATATTGTTGTACCTTCAACTTATGCTTTATGATATTTCTATACCTATGCTAATTCCCGTGTCCACTCCTTGCAGGATGGCGAACGGAGCATTTCCCCAAGGAAATGGATGGGCACACGGGATCGCGATCGAGGTGGACTCAGACTTAGAGCCCATCTCAGAGGGGGAAGGATCGACAGTTGGGGCCGGAGTGGCCAACGGGGCCCCCGCAGCTGCCGCAGCAGGGGATGTCCCTATGGGGATCCCAATCCCAGTACGCGTACCCCCTCGACCACCCCATCCTACCCCAGTAGAGCAGGTTCTTGAGCAAGTCCTTCGGGATGTTCAGACGTGGGGTTGGTGTCACGTCTGTCTGGAAAAGAGGATGGATGCCTGCGAGTTTGTGACCCTCCACAATGAGAGGGAAGTGGGGGTGTTAAGGAGGGCCAGGGAGAGGGCCGATCGCAGGGTGGTGATCCAGAGGCACGCCTACCATGTGCACTGTGCACGCATGGAACGCAGGCTCGCAGAGCTGCAGGCGCAGATCTCCCAGCTGCAGGCACTACTAGCACCACCGCCTGCTGGAGGGAACCCAGCGGAAGACACCAGTAGTACTGAGTAGGCCGACAGGTGCCATAGGTTGTTTTGTTATTTAATATTTTGCTTCCTACATATATGATATGAATGTAAGGAAGATAGGTGCCATAGGTTGTTTTGTTATTTTGATATTTTGCTTCCTACATATATGATATGAATGTAAGGAAGATAGGTGCCATAGGTTGTTTTGTTATTGATATTTTGCTTCCTACATATATGATATGAATGTAAGGAAGATAGGTGCCATAGGTTGTTTTGTTATTTTGATATTTTGCTTCCTACATATATGATATGAATGTAAGGAAGGTAATGCATGTGTAAGATAAGTTATTATGATGAAATGAAATCTAGCTTTATATTTTCTACAATTCTTATGTGCATGTTGAGATTGGATAAATATAAATATTGTAATGTCATAGTATAATGCTATGTATATTTCATTATCCTTTTCTACCAGATGTCTCGCATAACAAGAAGCGGTCGGGGCAACCTAACCGAAGGAGAGGGTAGTGGTGGAAATGGCACCGGGCTAGATATAGGGGCAGAATTTGCCCGCATGTACCAAGCACTGGGAGACCTAGCCGAGGCCAGCAGAAATAATATACAGCACCAAGGGCCACCCGGAGGTAACCGAGGAGCAGCAAACACCGACCCGATTAAGATGGTCGAATCATTCCGAAGGATGAGGCCACCTATTTTTGAAGGACAGGCAGACCCGACAGCGGCTGATGATTGGATTCGGCAAGTGGAGACCGTGTTCGAGGTGATGCTGACACCCGCGGACAGCAAGGTCAGGTTGGCAAGCATTCTGCTAGAAAAAGATGCCGGGGTCTGGTGGCAGTCGGTGAAGAGAGGCATAGGCGAAGGGCCCATTACCTGGGAAGAGTTCCTCGCAGAGTTCAGGCAACACTACTTCCCACTGGATGTGCAAGAAGAAAAGGCTATGGAGTTCTTCAATCTAAAACAGGGAAGCCTGACAGTTCGAGAATATGAGACCAAATTCACCCAGCTTTCCCGTTATGCTCCTGAAATGGTGCAAGATGAGGTCAAGAAGACCAAGAGGTTCGAGCAGGGGCTTAGGCCTATGCTTAGAACCAAAATGATACCTTTTTGCATCCGAAGGTTCGAGAAGCTGGTCCGCCGTGCAGCTACGACGGAATTAGATATGAACAGGGGGCCTGAACCGCAAGCGACCACCGGAGGATGGAATAAAGGGAAGAGGCCTGCACCTGCATCAGGATTCAGGAACCAAGGTCGAAATCAGAAGTTTCTAAGGACTGTTGGCCAGATTGGAGGCACCAAGCCAGGAAGCTGTTTCCTTTGTGGCGAGCCAGGGCATTTTCAGGATCAGTGCCCCAAGAAGAACCCTCAGAACAATACCCGTGCCTGTTACAATTGTGGGGAGATTGGCCATGTTCGGCCACACTGTCCCCAGCTTCGGAGGGGCAATAGTAGGGCGGCTCCAAGGGCGAACAGCAAGGGGAAGGAAGTTGCCCGCCAAGGACGAGTGTTTGCACTTACCGAGGAGGATGCCGAGGAAGACGAGGGAGTCATCACCGGTAGGTGAAGAATTATGGCCAAGCTATTATAGTATTTTGAATATTTAGGCATAAGATGTGTTTTATGTAACCACTTTTGTAAACAGGTTGGGTTAATATAAATGAAATCCAAGCAACTGTTTTATTTGATAGTGGGTCATCGCATTCATTTGTGTCCGAAGCATTCTCTAAGAAGCTAAAATGTACCCAAGAGGCAACTCCGGAATCAGTTTTATTGGTTGCTACACCGTCAGGAGCAACTCTCCCTACGAATTTGTGCTATAAGGGATGCAAACTCCACTTTGAAGGGGAGACCCTGAGCATAGATCTGCTAGAGTTAGGCTTTGCAGGGACGGATGTGATCATTGGAATGGATTGGATGACAAGGCATAAGGCTAGCATCGACTGCAGGGAGAAGAAGGTAGTCATCGCCCCATTTGGAGGACCAGAGCTTGTGTTCCAGGGGAAGAAGAAGCAGAAGGAAGAAATTCTGGCTGCTACAACTGGAATACGTGTGCCAAGTGAAGTCAAGGTGATACCAATTGTGCGAAATTTTCCCCGCCTATTTTTGGAAGAATTACCTGGACTCCCACCCCACAGAGATGTTGAGTTCAGCATTACTATCCAGCCAGGCAGCGCACCAGTGTCAAAAACACCATATCGGATGGCGCCAGTAGAGCAGAAGGAAGTGAAGGGGCAAATTGAAGAACTACTACAGAAAGGATTCATCAGGCCAAGTGCCTCGCCATGGGGGGCACCCGTGCTACTCGTGAAGAAGAAGGATGGGACCTCAAGAATGTGCATCGATTATCGGGAGTTGAACAAGGTTACTGTTCGGAACCGGTACCCCATTCCCAGGATCGATGACCTATTTGATCAGCTCCAGGGAGCGGCTGTATTCTCCAAGATTGATTTGCGTTCAGGCTATCATCAAGTACGGGTTAGAGAAGAAGATATACCCAAGACTGCATTCCGAACTCGACACGGTCATTACGAGTTCTTAGTAATGCCATTCGGGGTGACCAATGCCCCCGCAATATTTATGGATATGATGAACCGTATCTTACGGCCATTCATCGATTCATTCGTGGTTGTCTTCATAGATGACATCCTGGTATACTCAAAAACAGAAAAGGAGCATGAAGAGCATCTGACTGCAGTTTTGAGCAAGCTACGGGAGCATCAGCTTTATGCCAAGCTGTCGAAATGTGAGTTCTGGAAATCAGAAGTGGCCTTCTTAGGCCATATCCTTTCTAAGGAGGGAGTGGCTACAGACCCGGAGAAAATTGAGGCAGTAAAGAGTTGGCCTCAGCCGAGAACCGTAAAAGAGATTAGGAGTTTTTTGGGCATGACAGGATACTACAGGAAGTTCATCCAAAACTATGCCAGAATTGCTGTGCCACTTACAGCACTGACCAAGAAAAACATGAGTTTTGATTGGACTGAGAGGTGCGAAAGGAGCTTTCAGGAGCTGAAGAACAAATTGATTTTTGCACCCATTTTGGTGCTGCCTCAGCCAGATAAAGGTTATGTAATCTACAGTGATGCCTCATTCTTAGGATTCGGATGTGTTCTGATGCAAGAGGGAAAGGTCATAGCATACGGATCAAGGCAACTTCGACCACATGAGAAGAATTATCCGACGCATGACTTGGAACTGGCAGCAATAATCTTCGCTCTGAAGTTGTGGCGGCACTATGTCTATGGGAACAAGGTGGAGATGTTCACCGACCATAAGAGCCTGAAGTATATCTACCAGCAAAAAGATTTGAATCTCAGGCAAAGGCGATGGTTGGAGGTTTTGGAAGACATCAGGCCAGAGATATTATATCATCCAGGGAAAGCCAATGTCGTAGCAGACGCGCTCAGTAGGAAACGGAGCATAGCCATGCTCATTGCAACAAGGAGAGAGTTAAATGACGAGATCAGACAAGCCGGTATTGAAATAATTGTTCAAGGTTTGAGCACGGTTTTGGCACGTCTGGAATTGCAGCCAAGTCTGAATGACCAAGTTAAGAAGGCTCAGATAGGAGATGCAGAGATCGAAGCACTAAAGCAGCAAGTCAGCGAAGGAAAAGCCTCAGATTTCAGCATGAAGGACGGATCGCTTTGGTTTGGGAGTAGGTTGTGTGTACCTAAGGTTGATGAGTTACGAGAAGATATCATGAAGGAAGCACACTCCACCTTACTCACAGTTCACCCAGGAAGCACAAAAATGTATAAAGATGTAAAGCAACATTTTTGGTGGGCTGGAATGAAACAGGATGTGGCAGGATTCGTCGCCAGATGCCTTACATGTCAGAAAGTTAAGGCTGAAAATCAGAAACCCGGAGGTCTACTGCAACCATTACCCATTCCAGAGTGGAAATGGGAGAACATTAGCATGGATTTCATCGCTGGTTTACCCAGAAGTTCGAAAGGGAATGACTCAATTTGGGTTATAGTAGATCGTTTGACAAAATCTGCACATTTTCTTCCAGTGAAAACGACTTGGTCCGTGGAGAAGCTGGCAGAAGTCTACATCGAAGGCATCGTAAGGTTGCATGGAGTACCCGTATCGATCGTTTCTGACCGAGATGCAAGGTTTACGTCTCGATTTTGGCAAAGGCTGCAAGAAGCATTAGGGACGAAATCAGAGTTCAGCACCGCATTCCACCCACAGACTGATGGGCAGACGGAGAGAGTCAACAGGATTCTCGAAGATATGCTTAGAGCATGCATAATGGACTTCGGAGGGAGCTGGGAACGACACTTGTCATTAGTAGAGTTTGCATATAATAATAGCTACCAAGCAAGTATAGAGATGGCTCCATATGAAGCATTGTATGGAAGGAGATGTAGGACACCTGTGTGTTGGTACGAGGTTGGTGAAAGGCAGATGTTTGGGCCTGAAATAGTGCAGCAAACATCCGAGAAAATTGAGTTGATCAGAAAAAGGATGAAAGTAGCACAAAGCAGGCAAAAGAGTTACGCTGATAATCGTAGACGAGATTTAGAATTCAAGGAAGGCGATTCAGTATTCCTGAAAGTCTCGCCTACAAAGGGAGTGATTAGGTTCGGGAGGGGTGGCAAGTTGGCACCGAGATATATTGGACCATACCCAATTTTGAAGAGAATCGGAGAGACGGCTTACAGGCTAGAGCTACCAGCCGAATTGTCCCAAGTACACAATGTATTTCATGTTTCAATGCTAAGGAAGTACGTACCGGATCCAAATCACCAACTGCCAGACATCCCTAAGGACCTACGGGTGGACCTTACCTATAAGGAACAGCCGGTAAAAATTATTGATCGTCAGGATAAGGTGCTAAGGAACAAAACTATTCCGATGATCAAGGTTCTTTGGAAAAATCAATTCGTGGAGGAAGCCACGTGGGAACCGGAAGATCGGATGAAGCTTTCTTTTCCCGAGTTATTTTGAGTATTGCCTTTATTTTCCGTTCTTCCCACTTAGTAACAGTTCTGAGGACAGAACTAGTCTAAGGAGGGAGTATTGTAATATCCCGCCCTGTGAAATAATAAATATTTTATTATTTTATTTTTATTATTATTTTATTATTATTTTATTATTATTTTTATTTTATTTTTATTTTATTTTTCAGAAATGAAATATTTTTGGTTATTACTTAGTTTAGTTTATTAATCATCATCCGTATATATATACCCGTCCATATGTATGTACGATATACTGTTTTTGGTACTAGAAACTCCCGACCCGATGATAAAATTTATTTTTCCAGAATCAATTTATTTTTATACAGATTGTGCAGTTTTATAAACAAAAATTATTGGTACGCTTAATAATCTACACGTGCGCTCATTGTATCGATTTCTTACATTCGTATGAATTATGTAGTATGTGTTTTGGACACAAAGAAAATATCTTTTGTCATGATGGCTAGATTTTAATTAAGGGTTTAAGCATAGAGATGGGATTAATTAGGACTACATAAGGGATTAAAGGAGACTTCTCCTAGAAGGCTCCACCTCCACCTCACCATGCCACCTCACCCCCCCCCCCCCCCCCCCCCCCTCCATGGTTGGCCGGCCACACTATTCCCCAAGGGGGATTTTGAAAAATGCCAATGTGCATTTTTCACTCTCCACCCTCTCCTCCCTCCTATAAATAACCCCCCCCTCACCCCTTGCCTCATTTACCATTCTTGAGAGAAAAAGAAAGAGAGAAGAAAACCCTAGAGTTCTCTTGTAGTTTGGAGCTTTCAAAGAAAAAACAAAGGGGAAGGAGAAGGTTGCTAGGCTAGTTCTTCCTATTGAAAAGAAAAGGTGGGGGTTTCTCTACCTTTTGTATGTTAATTTTTGTTCTATTTGCTCTCTACTTATTGCTAAATATGTGTATGTATGCTTCATGTTGCCTAAAACAAACTTGGACTAAACTATGTGCATATAAGGAGTAATATGGATCAAAAGGATCCTATGAAAAGTATGAATGGTAGAACTTGAGAAAACAACATAAAGATGAGATCTTTAGCTTATTTATGGTTATGTTGTCTCCATGGTTAAATTTTCACTAGTTGGACTTAATTTTATGCATAAGGAAAAGTTGGAAGGATGGAACTCACAAAAAGGTTCATAAAAATGGGACCTTGAACTTGTCATGTGGTAGTTGTTATTTTTGGCTACCTTGTTAAACATAAAGTTAACATCTTGGACTAAGTATTATGTGCATATGAGGCTAAGTGAGTAAGAATGGTCACATACCCATTTTGGTGGTTGTAGAACTTAACTTGCTAATCAAAGAATTGATTATTGTTGTATGTAGTTTCCTACCTTTTAAAGATCATGTCTTACTAACTTTTGTTCATCAAAAAGAGTAAGTTTTCTTGATGTAGAAATTGTAGGATTCAAGTTAAATAAGTTTAATTATAACACATTAAGAATTGATTATTGTTGTATGTAGTTTCCTACTTTATAAAGATCATGTCTTACTAACTTTTGTTCATCAAAAGAAATAAGTTTTCTTGATGTAGGAATTGTAGGATTCAAGTTAAATAAGTTTATTCTTAACTCAATAAGAGTTGATTATATTTTTGGAACATGTAATTTGGTAAATTAGTCATTGTAATAAATGGGACATGTAATCCCTAAAGGAAATAGTTTTGTAATAAGTAGTGGCTTATCATGCTTGAGTTAGTAAGTAGGATTACCATGCTTGAGATGTGTTGGATCATGCTTGAGTTGGTAACTATGTCAAAAAGGAACCCATTCATGCTATGTGACATTCTAGTTAACTATCATGCTTGAGTTAGTAAGTAGGACTACCATGCTTGAGATGTATTAGATCATGCTTGAGTTGTTATCTATGTCAAATAGAAACCCATTCATGCTATGTGACATTCTAGTTAACTATCATGCTTGAGTTAGTAAGTAGGACTACCATGCTTGAGATGTGTTAGATCATGCTTGAGTTGTTATCTATGTCAAAAAGAAACCCATTCATGCTATGTGACATTCTAGCAACTTATCATGCTTGAGTTAGTAAGTAAGACCACCATGCTTGAGTTGTGTTAAATCATGCTTGAGTTGTTATCTATGTCAAAAAGAAACCCATTCATGCTATGTGACATTCTAGTTAACTATCATGCTTGAGTTAGTAAGTAGGACTACCATGCTTGAGATGTATTAGATCATGCTTGAGTTGTTGTCTATGTCAAAAAGAAACCCATTCATGCTATGTGACATCCTAGCAACTTATCATGCTTGAGTTAGTAAGTAAGACTACCATGCTTGAGTTGTGTTAAATCATGCTTGAGTTGATTGTCTATGTCAAAAAGAAACCCATTCATGCTATGTGACATTCTAGTTAACTATCATGCTTGAGTTAGTAAGTAGGACTACCATGCTTGAGATGTGTTAGATCATGCTTGAGTTGGTGACTATGTCAAAAAGAACCCATTCATGTTATGTGACCTTCTAGTTGACTCATCATGCTTGAGTTAGTATGTAGGACTACCATGCTTGAGTTATAATAGATCATGTTTGAGTTTGTATACTATGTCAAAAAGAGAACTACCATGCTAAAGATTTGTTGTAGTTAATGATTCTAAGAGATGGACCAATGCTCCATGATTGTTCTAGCCAACTCTTAAAAGAGAAACCCATGAAACTAGCTCCATGATGGTTCTAGCTAATTTGATAAGAACCCATTCACATAGGTTCTATGTGATTCTAGCTCAACTTGAGAAAGAACTCATGAATCTAGTGTATGTAGTTCTAGTTCAATTTAGGGCATAAAGAACCCATGAGTTCTAGTAGTGTGAGGTTCTAATTAAAGTTGGAGCCTATCATGAGAACATTCTTCATCTTCCTTGTATGGGAAATTAATGGATTGAGAAAGTTACTAGTGTGGATAGCTTGGTGAAAGCTCGTCTAGGGTCTTGTAGCTACCCTAGGGGTCATTGATCATCAAGACTCGCATCTTACCGCCTTGGGAACTAGGATAAAATCTCACCTTGGGCACCGACGGATCTTAACTGGTGTGGGTTGATCGCGGGCCGAGGGTGTTGACGAGATCCAAGTTAGGGGTAGTGATGAGTAAGGGAGATCCCGTCGCTAACGTCTTGGATCAATAGACCATAGGGTGGGACCATGATAAAATCAAGAATTTCTTAGTTAAAGTCTCGTAGGTTGTTTAGGTTAGTGACATTGTTAGGTTAGTAACTCAAAAAGATAATTCTTAACCATTTTTGCCAGAAAGAGAGGAGTTGGTAGTAGGGGGCACCTTACGACCAACCCGTCCTTTGGGGCCAATACTAGGCGGTGTATCGGGTTGTACCTTCCCGTCAAAGGGATACGTACGGTGTCTTCTCACGAGTTGGGAGCACGGGTTGCGTATCTCGTCTGTTAATTCCTGAAATACCGTGGCTTGGGGTGCCACAGGATGCAATGTGCAGTCCTGCGCTTGCGAGACCCCAGGGGTGCCACAGGGTAGGCTTCGCGCTACCCTGCGCATGCGAGACCCTATGTTCATTTCTTTTCGAATGAGGCCCGATACACTGGGCAATAGTGGCAAACATGGACACCACTATGTGACTGCAGTGACGGAACTAGACCGTGCCTGCAACCTTGTTTTGAGTGAGGTCCGGCGTGCCGGGTAGTAGTGGCAACATAGACACCACGAGCGTACTGCATTAGTGGGACTTGACCACATCTGCAACCTCATCAGTCATGTTGTATTATCAGGGACAGGATTGTGTACAATTAGAAATTCATAACGCGGGTTTAAATCCCTATATATGGAGGAACGGCTTGAGATGGGGCGTATGTAGTATGGGATGCATACTGTTCCGGAGACTCGCTTGCATTAGAATAAGAGCATCCTAGATAAGTTGACATTGCATTAGATCCTAGTCATTGCACTCACGAACACTTAAACTACACCGACATATTTTACCATGTTTTATATGTTTGTTTTTGGAGATTCGCTGTTATCAGCCCTTAAGCGTCAGTGAATACTGACGTCCCCACTTCAATAGGTACCGCAGTATAGAAGTACAGGTATTGGACCGCAGTCGTGGATACAGGATCACCAACCGGGAGGACTCCAGTAAAGGCATGGCTACAAATGAAGTGCCTGATATTGTCATCTTTCATTCTTATATACTCTGATGTAATGTGGAATAAATGGAACCACTCGGTCTGTAATATTGTAGTAGTAAAAAGTTTAAAAATTCTCCACAAATCTGTGTATTGTGACTAATTGAATGTAAAGGTCCTGGCTCATGTCTCGAATTCTTCGTATAGGAAGTTCGGGGCGTTACAACGGACCTCGCTCCCAAGTGCGCGCCGCATATACCATCATGGGCCTCCTTCAGGGCGTAGAGCGCTTCCTCCGGGGAGAGGCACCTCAGATAGGACTGACCATCGATCTGGGTGTAGGAACGTTTGTACATGACCCCGTCCAGGAGTGTGTACTGCTCTGCTCGTGTCCTGATCCTCCTTGCTTCTTTCAGATCCTCAGGAAGGACTCCATCCTGGAGGTACTCGTGGAGGGGCTTCATCCAGTTTTCCCCAAACGTTAGGGGGTAGGCTTCCATTGGCTCCGAGCCGTCCTTATTAATGCTTGGTTTGAAAAGGACCTCTATCAAGACGGTCCGTTCTAGACCTTGGAGAGACAATGAGGCGAGCTTAGAGAGGGCATCCGCTTGTGCGTTTTCCTATCGGGAAACTCGCTGGAGTTGAACATCTCTGAATAGAGCTAGAAGCTCTCTCACCTTTGCCAAGTACCTAGCTATGCAGTCGTCTTTCGCCTCGTACTCCCCGGACACCTGATTGACCACTAACTGAGAGTCTTTGAAGACCCTTACTTGCTCGGCACCTACCTTGCAAGCCAAGTAGAGCCCCGCTATGAGGGCTTCATATTCTGCCTCATTGTTTGATGCCGGGAAGTTGAGACGGAGGGAATACTGGAGGACGAAAGTGTCGGGACCAGTTAGGATGACGCCAACCCCGCTTCCATCGGCACAAGAGGATCCGTCCACATAGACAGTCCAGACGGAGGGGTCGGCATGCGACTCGCAAGAGTCGGGGATGGTGTTCTCCATAATGAACTCGGCCAGAGCTTGGGCCTTTATTTCCGTTCTGGGCTGGTAGCTGATGTCATGTTGACTCAGCTCGATGGACCACTTCATGAGCCGCCCAGAAGTCTCAGGCTTGTGGAGAACTTGCTTTAGCGGTTGGTCGGTAAGGACGACCACCGAGTGGGATTGGAAGTAGGGGCGGAGCTTTCGGGCCGCCATGACCAGGGCGAGAGTCATCTTCTCCAGCTTCGGATAACGGAGTTCGGCATCACGAGCACCTTACTCACGTAATAGATGGGCTTCTGTATCTTCTCCTCTTCCCTTACCAGCACCGTGCTGAGCGTCTGCTCCGAAGCTGCGAGATAGAGGTAGAGGGCCTCCCCAGGCGCTGGCTTGCTCAGGAGCGGGGGGTTGGCCAAGTACTCTTTAAGCTTGTCAAAGGACTCCTATTGCTGCTGTCCCCACTCGAAGCCTTTAGCCTCCCTGAGGGCTTTGAAGAAGGGGAAACACTTTTTTCTGGACTTGGAGAGGAATCGCCCGATCGCGGCGAGGCATCCCGTGAGCCTCTGCACCTCTTTGACGTTGGAGGGGGGAGCCATTTTGAGAATGGCTTGGATCTTTTTGGGGTTGGCCTCTATGCCCCTCTGGCTGACCATAAATCCCAGAAATTTGCCAGATGAAACACCGAATGCACACTTGTTCGGGTTTAGCCTCATATTGTGTCTCCTGAGCCCTCAAAGGCATCTTGGAGGTCGAGAGTGTGCTCTTGCCCTCGGGTGCTTTTGACCAACCTGTCATCGATGTAAACCTCTATGTTTCGGCCAATTTGGTCTCGGAAGACCCTGTTCACCAGGCGCTGATAGGTAGCTCCCGCGTTTTTCAAGCCGAAGGGTATAACACGGTAACAATAAAGACCTTGGTCCGTCACAAACGAGGTCTTCGGGATGTCAGGAGGGAACATCCTGATTTGATTGTACCCTGAGAATGCATCCATAAAATTGAGGAGCTCGTGCTCGGAGGTCGCATCGATTAGGGCGTCGATGCTGGGAAGAGGAAAGGGGTCCTTCGGGTACGCCTTGTTGAGATCGGTGAAGCCAATGCATGTTCTCCAACTCCCATTGGCATTCTTGACCATCACCACATTGGAGAGGCACTCAGGGTAGTTCACCTCCTGAATAAAGCTGACGTTGAGGAGTTTCCCAACCTCCTCCTTGATCGCCTGTTGCCTCTCGGGGGCAAACTTCCGCCTCTTTTGTTGAACAGGTTTGACCCCAGGGGTGACGCTCAGATGGTGCATTGAGAGCTCCTCTGAGATCCCGGGCATGTCTGCTGCAGTCCAGGCGAAGAGGTCGTGATTCTCCCGTATGCACCAGGAGATGTCTTGCTTAATAGAGGGGGAGAGAGCCTTGCTGATGCGGAACGTTTTAGTGGTGTCTTCTTCGGAGAAGGCCACTTCCTCCAATTCGTCCACGGGCTCGGAGATAGTTTGACTTCCTTCCTGAGGAAGTTCAAGCGCTTCCAAGGAGAGAACCGGACCCCCCATCGAGGTCATATAGCACTTCCGAGCCGCTTCTTGGCTTCCCCTCACTTCTCCCACTCCTGAGGGGGTGGGAAACTTCATCTTCATGTGGTAGGCTGAAGGGATGGCTTGAAGCGTGGCCAAACCTGGTCTACCCAGGATAACATTATAAGCGGCCTTGACGTTGACCACCATGAAGTCCATTGGCTCCGTGCGAGTTGCCGGGGCCTTTCCTGCCGTTATGTCGAGGGTTATAATTCCCTCGACCGTAACCGGGACCCCAGTGAACCCGTGGAGAGTGTAGCCTGCGGGCTTGAGCCGGTCCCTCGACAGCGGGAGACCTTTGAAGGCCTCCAAGAAGAGGATGTTGACGGAGCTGCCGTTGTCTACCAAGACGCGACGAACTTCGAAGTTCGCCATTCGGAGATTGATGACGAGGGCGTCGCAGTGGGGCGTGCGGACGCCCTCCAGGTCCCTATCGGAGAACGTCACTGGGACTTCGAGGCCCTTGGGGGTGGATGGCTTTGTACGGAGTTGACCTCCCTTACGAAGGCTTTTCGGGAGGAGTTGGAATCTCCCCCCATTGGGCCTCCGTGTATCATGTGCAAGATGTCCTCTACTTCGGCCTTCGGAGTCTCCGCGTGCTGCTCAGTTCGCCTGTTAGCCCCCCTAGGCGGCGGAAGCGGATCGACTCGGTCCCTCCTTACGAACCGGGTGAGCTGCCCTCTCTGGATGCGAGCCTCAATTTCATCCTTAAGGGCTCGACATTCGTCGGTGTCGTGCTCGTGGTCCCGATGAAAACAGCACCACTTACTCCGGTCCCTCTTCTTCGTCGGAGTGTTCATCTTTGGGGGAGGTGGTAGGAGGCCATCGTTCCCGACCTCCATAAGGATGGCAGATACACTCGCGTTAAGCGGAGTGAACTTCTCGATCCGAGGTGGAGGACGCCGTTGACCACCATTGTCTTTTTGGAGCTTCTTAGCTCCTTCCTTTTCTGTACCCTTCCGCTTGTTCGCGAAAGACGAGGCCTCGAAGGTGGGGCGGCGGACAGCTTCTTCCGCTCGGATGTACTTCTCGCTCCGAAGTAGGAGCTCTGAGAAGTCCCGAGGAGGCTTCTTGGTGAGGGACGCCCTGACGTCAGCATTAAGGACATTGGACTGGAAGGCGATGGTGGTGACCGAGGGATCCAAGGAAGCAATGGACCTGGCTTCAGCAATGAAGCGCTTGACATAGTCCCTCAGTCGTTCGCCCTTCTTTTAACTGAGGAACAGTAGGGTGTCGCTTGTCTTCTCGGCACGGCGACTGCTCACGAAATGCGTGAGGAAAAGACCCTTGAACTGGTCGAAGGAGAAGATAGACGCTGGTGCAAGCCGAAAGTACATTCCCGAGTTGGCCCCTTAAGCGTGGCCGGGAATGTCTTGCAAAGGAGGGAGTCGGATGCATGGTGGATCATCATGAGAGTTTTGAAACTCTCAATGTGATCTGCAGGGTCCGCCTCCCCGGTGTAGATCTCGTCGAAATGTGGAGGCTTGAAGTTGTAGGGAACTGGAGCCTCCATGATGGCGCGAGAGAATGGGGGCCTGCTTCGACGAAGGTCCCTTGTTCGTCGCTCTTCATCTCGGTTGAGCTGGCTGAGGTGCCTCTCCATCTCGTGGAGACAACGGTAGACCGATTCCTCCCTTCGATCTTGCCTGGCCAAGCCCCAAGACTCATCCTCATGTCGAGGAGGGCTGGGGCTGCGCCAGTGATGGCTTAGAGTAGGTGGTGGACTGACGAGCGACAGGGGTGACTGGGAGTAGGACACGGACTTCAGGAGCAGCGGTGGCATTTGGGAGAAGGGCAGCGATGGCTCGCAGCAGGCCTAAGGCTTTGGGAGCGGTGAGGATGGTGAGGAGCCGGTCGGGGACTACGGGAGCGGTGAGGATGGTGAGGAGCTGGCGGAGGACTAGGAGCCCTACGACCATTGTTGGGGGCAGCGTTGAGAGCCCGGAGGACTGCCTCCTGGAATTGTTGGAATTCCGTCCTTGTGACGGGGGCCTCCTGCTCATGATGAGCCCGAGGTGCAGGGCGGCCTGCCGGGGAGCGCCTACGTCTTGAGCGACATTGGGGCGACTCTCTTCGTCTGCGGGGAGAGTTGGACCCTCCTTGGTTGGATCAGCACGGCGAGCGATCCCTGGTATGCTCGCGGCGAGGGTTCGCCTCCTGGGCCCGCCTCTCATCTAGATGGGTATGGAGATCGGGTCCGTGCTCGGTCTGCTAATTGTTGATCACATTCTGTAGATCCTTTGGAGTGGGGGGGAGTATAGGAAGCCATGGAATCAGTGTCGGCATTGTGGATGGAGACTCGAACCTGATGGACAGGTTGCTTGTGGCGGCTTCGTCGAGAGTGTTCCCCTACTATGGCTTGGGGTCCCACAGGCTGCTGGATGGACTGCGGAGCCAGAGGATCGAGCTGCAGGGTTGGTTGGTTGGGATGAGGGAGATCCCCCTGCAGAGGAGGATGAGAAGAGGTTGTCCTTCAGTTGGAGTTTGCGGATCTCTTCTTGGGAGGCATGGCACTTGATAGCATTTTGTAAATGTTATTAAAGACATATGACAGCGTTTTGCAAACGCTGTCAAAACCCCCGCTATGGTAAGTTTATAGCGTTTCCGCGAAACGCTATGAAAAGCACAGCGTTTCGACAAATGCTATGGTTTTTATAGCGTTTTGAAAATGCTATAACAACCATCAAAACACTATAAAAACCATAGCATTTCGACAAACGCTATGGTTTTTATAGCGTTTTCAAAAAGCTATAAAAACCATAGCGTTTGTCGAAACGTTATTGTATTTGTAGTGTTTTCCAAACGCCACGCCTTTAATAACGTTTCGGAAACGCTATCATTTGTAAGAGTGGTGTTTTTTTTCGCAGCGTTTTAAAAATGCCATTTATTTTTGACCTGTATGCAACAAAAAAAAAACTACAGATGCATAGAAAAGTTTTGAAAATTTTCTAGAAGATATCAATTTGCTGATAGTTCAGTCAATGTTGTTCTCCAGCATCCATGATCAATGCTATAAAGCTCAAGGTCGATACAGTTGTACATAAAATCTTCAGTTTCCAAAACACCAATATTTTTATATAAAAAAATTGTAACAAGATAAAATTAGCACATGCAAAGCACATAAAGATTCAGCAGTATAAGAACCAATACGTTAACAGATTTATCAGCTCAGAATAAGATTTTCGAAAGCTATACAGAGCAACTTCTAAAGCACTTTTTGAATACACCAGTATAGAGAGAGCAGCAATCTTAATTTCACTGGATAAAGTTGTAGCTGCAATCTATTCCATGCGCTTCTTTGACCATGCACTGAACTGATTTCATGTTCCTGCAAAGAAAGCCATTTGATTAGTCATGTACTAAAAATTTATACTAAATCATGGCAGCGAAATTTGTAGAGATCAAACCACTTGATAAACAAAATCAATTCAGTTTGCAACCGCTTAAACCATGGATACTAGACGTCAAACCATATGATAATTTAATAAGTACTCATACTATGGCATAACAATTAAAGCGAACGGTGAGACACTTACAATTACTAACATGGCACCAAATAGTCCATGTATAGTTCCTAAATTAACAAATACTGCTATTCCTAAATTACTGATAAACAGTCCATGGCACCAAATAGTCCATGTATAGTTGGTCCATGGCACCAAATTATTCATTTGCCAATGTGCCTGAACTGAGGCATGCTCGGGGTAGTGGTTTTCTTTATTTGCCAATGCGTGTGAACTGGAATAGTATTTGATATTATTGAATCTCTGACTACCAAGATGGCAAATTCGCTGAGATGCTTAAGAGCCTTGATTGTCAAATTACAGTATTGTATAGCAAATTTGTTATTTCCAGCAATTTTGGACGTATTGGAAGAATCAGCAGTCGAATTTCTGCTGACACATCTAAGATCATGCCGATATTTGAATCCTTAATCTAAGACTTAGAAATTTATCTATATTGCCGATAAATTAATCCATAGTTGTGTGCTTGTCTAGGGGAATATTTAGAATTAAATGGGTTAAATTATGTGGATGAGTAAGAGACAATATGGTTGAAGGAGTTGATGCCCTTACTAGTTTCAATCTTGAAATCTTCAGTTTAAGCTGCTTATTAGTAGCTTAAACTGAAGATTTAATCTTGAATGCTACTTTCTTATTGTGTATAAACTCCCACCAATCTAACCATACAATGTAGATATTCTAAAGTTCTATTAGATGATACCATAGCTAGAAATCTTATGATTAAATGCACATGTTAAATGAGGTTAGCAATTGCTGAATCTCTAGGCTGGGGAGCATTGCACAAAAACTAGAGTTTTTAAAACTCGAAAGATAATTGTGCCTAGGGCTAAAAGAAGATATATAAAGTCAGCTGATGCTTAGCTTGACTGCATTCGTAGACAAAACTCAATATTATGTGCACTTTGGAGAAATAAGGAATACTGCTCAGATACTCACAATTATAAGGATCCAAGTATCTAAAGTATATAACACTTAAGTATTCCTCAACAACATCACCTCACCTCAATCACAGGAGCCCTCTTTATGAATATTCTAATAAACTGTCAACTTTCAGATACTCTAATAGAACAAAAACAAATAGAGGTTCTGATGAGTATTTTTCACTACTTACGACTTCAGAAAACTGTTATAAACTACGATAGTATACTCCTCAAACTCATAACAATCAATTTATTATAAAACTTATGTATAAACAGGTGTCCTTATTGTATATGCTTTTCCATATCCAGACACTTAAAAAGTCTCCTAATATAAATATAGCTGCCATTTTATGAATATCAAGATTTCTCACTTCATTCAGTTTGTTTTAGCAAAAGCAAAAGTTTTGCACAAAATGATGATTAGCTTCGATAAGCCCTACGGTTTGACCTTAACAAGGACTCTATTTGAGAAAGATATCGGAGTTTCCGATGGTTCCAGAAAATGTCTAAATCTTACTGTTTGAGGCACAAGGAAACCTGGGAAGGCCTACTTTAAGCTAGAATCCTAATATTATTTAATTCTGGATCTCCAACCAATTGAGAACCACAGGGCAGAGTTATACATTCTGGAGTAATATTTTACAGCTTAGTGAACCCAAATTATGCTCCTAGAAAAAGCAATGTTGTTTCCATTCTCATCAAGTGTACACAATTCTTATTGGATAAAAGTTTTATGTAGACTGCAGACGGTTTCATGATGATTCTCAATTTTAAATCAAAGAGATATATATGTACAGTCTAAAGTCACAATAATCATAAACTAGCATATTTCTATATATTCCTCTTCATATTCTTATTGTATGATATACTTAAATTATGCAAGCAAGATACCTTGCATTTCTTGAAACCTTGAGAAAATAAAGGTGTTGTTGATTACATCTTCAATTCATCGTGTCTTACTTTAGATCTCATACCAAATCTTCAACCTGTTAGCAAATATAATAGGCAGGCTTAACAGCCTAATACTCTTATCTACATATGATACTTGTAAAACACAATCAGATGTTTATGAGGCACCCAAAAAGGCATGTAAGAATCTTTAAAACGATTTCAAGTCAAATTTATGCAGAAGTTACCTTATATTGTCTTCATACTGAGGATTGCAATGCTGTAGAGCATACATAAGCTTTTGATCAGCCTGTCCTATCATGAAAGGAAAACGGAGTCATACTTCAACAACTTGGTTTAATGCAGAATGAAATGAATACATAGCATGTGGCAAGGAGAATATACATATTAATTGTCTGTATGGATAAGGAAAAGTTATGCATAGTTACTGGATAATTGCCTAACATAGTTGTAGATTCAATAACAATTGGCAAATAAATAATACATGAATAAACACAGAATTAAAAGAACCAAACTTATTTTTTTGTTTATTCAGGATTGTTGACGAGATGAAATAGAGACGAGCTCTTGTGGCGTTATCAGCTTTTGATGTTTTGTGGCCTTTTACTTAGGCTTTTATTTCTTGTTGGACTAAATTACTGATATAGTTCAATACTATATCCTAAATTACTGATATAGTTCCTAAATTAACAAATACTGTTATTCCTAATATACTGCTATTGATCATTTTGGTTTGCTGGTCGGCCCAACTAGCTACTCTACTAGCTTGCCCTCACCATCCAATTTCATTTAGTTCTTTTCCAATCATTTTGGTGACTTTTAGGCCTGAAATCAACATCATAATATTTCATTACTCTCAACTGAAGTAGGTGATCTCTAGTAGGAATCCTTCTTAGGCAAAAAAAATTTATCCACTGTTGAACACAGATTCATAACGAATAAAGGTATGTACTAGAGCTAAGCAAAGAGTAACTATGATCTACATGTGTAGCAGAAACATGCAATGTAAGATGCTAATTCTAAGAAAAAGAGTAATTGTTTCACATTCTCACTCAACAAACACAGCCTCCATAAAAGATGTTTTGGAAGCCTAAATTGTAGGATGATTCTAAGCCAACAAACTAACCAAAATAAAGAACCATTATATTTATCTTAGCTAATCTGATATTGTGTAGTAAATATGATGTCCTCTCGACTTTGACTAGCAAATTCAGAGGCAAGCCGGTCTTCAATAAATCTTTCACGAACTATACGCTCCTAGAAAACAGTGACATCAACTTAACAAGTAGTATTCCTACCCAACACAAAACTCACCCTTCCCTTCTACCCAGCAATACAAACGGCCTTTATTAATATTCAATAGATCACATGCTATAAGCCTTGAATGAAAGTATAAGTTCTTTGCTTTCCATTTCAATGAGTTTGTTACTACTATACCCTAGAATTTAAAACAAACAGCTCCCCGGGCCACGAAAAGGTTGTTATGATAGATCGTGAAACCAACCTCCGATTGTATTAAATAATGATCAAACTAAGCCAAGAAAAATGAACCCCACACCTATACCAGTAAATTTAGAGTTTGTTTGAGCAGCGCTGTAACCACATGATCAAAATTTGAGTAGTTTGAAGGCAATAATTAATTTGTTTATATTTTCGAATCTTTGATTAAACTAAAAAACCACCAGATAACTGAATTTTTTTTTCAAAGAAAGAAATTAAGCTGACTACAACTAGAGAAATGTGGTCCAGTGCTTCCCAAACAGCCCTAAGAAATAAAGACATGACTGTGAAGGTAGAGGACAGCTAAGCTAGACCCCAAAACCAGGCTCTATTATAAGATCACTTATCCAAACATCCATGAAAATGCAAGCCATTCATTATCCATACAGCGAAAAAAGCCGAAACTCTAGTTTTCAACTCCATTGAGGGTGTCCAGTTGTGGAATAATTGTAATTGCACGTGCAATCGTACTGCATGCAACCGACAACAACCAAAATTCATCCCAAGTGGACAATTGAAGTTAAAAGCAAAGAGTTGCAAGTAGGTTGCAATAGTTTCCAAAATTTCAACTGGGCAACTTGCAGGATTTTAGTTGCAATGTAACGTTAACGTAATACAACAAACCTAATTCCACTAGTGACTCCAATATTTCTATAAGCAAAATCAATCTAATTATGCCAATCATCTGCCTGAAAGTATGATTACTACCACCTGAAATCAGCCCAAAATACTTACCAAGCTCACTAAACAAGGTATGATTCAGGTTTCTTTCAACCTAAATGAACATATACAAAAATATTTGACAATCAGTGACCAAAGTATCAATAAAGGATACACTAGCCACAAGCATTAACTATAAACATTCTAAATAAAGTGGTTGGCATGGGAGGTGCCTTACAGTTTAAACTTCAGCCATAATCAAACTTCAGCCATCTACATTAATACTCCAGCCGTAATCAAACAAGGAAGACCATAATCAAACAAGAAAGACCGTAATTCAAAAAAATCTACATTAATAAATCTATTTGGAGGTAATAGATAAGGTATAAGATGAAGAAGAAGAATTAAATAAGGAAGACGTAGATGAGGTATAGATTTGGAGGTAAAAATCTAACATCGATCGATTTAGCATACCATATTACCTGGAATCGGCTAGCGTGGGAGATAGCAGGGAGGAGAAGGGGGCGTTCCGGAACCGTGACGACGTGGTGGGGCTTCGGGGGCGGGGAGGAGAAGAGGGTGTTGGGCGACGGAGGAGAAGAGGGCGTTGGGCGATGGCGGGTAGGGCAACGGGGGCGCGGGGAGGAGCGGTGGTGTTTCTTTTGACGGTGGGTCGGGGCTTCGGGAGGCGCAGAGGAGGGGAGAATAGGGATAGATTTCGTGAAGGAGGGTTTTGGAACGGGGGAGAAGTTAAAGGGTTTTGATGGATTTGGATTTTTTACTTAGAATTTTCTTTTTTGCCCATATCTATTTTGTTTATTTACAGATATAATAGCGTTTCTAAAATGACGTAAATAATATAGCGTTTTAAAAACGTTGTCATAACTAAGAGTAAATTTCAAAATTAATCAAAGACAACATTTTCTTCAAAAATGCTATTATTGATCACTTTCAATAGCATTAACACTTAAATGCTATAATAAGTCCGCTGTAGAAAGCCCTATATGTTGTAGTGGCTGGGAGTAACGTGGGCTGAAGAAGAAAGACGAGATTGCTTGTCGAGTGAGTTCCTACAGACGGCGTCAATTTGTTGCCGCTGGATTATGGTGTGGGGGAAATAGATGAGATTTGTAGGTTCATGAGGAATTCGAACAGGCGGAACTCTTCTTCTTCCTTGTTGACTAGTTGACTCCTTGGTGCCCCCTTGAACCTGCACAAACGTTCGAGACACCGGGATGGATCCCGACGACAAACCCTCCGACGCTTAAGTCAATACACAGAAAAAGTAAAGAGAAAGAGCTTTAGTGTGCAAAGTGTGATCACCTGTGACCGTAGGAGGTAGGGGATTTTTATAGTCACCAAGGGGATCTCTTTCAGGATAAGAGTGAATCCCTATTTCCCGGTGTGACAGCATAAGGGTGGTTATAGATTAGGGGGAGCCAGGATTTCCTCCAATCCTGTTGAATTGACCCCTAATGTGTTGGGACCCGTTCTCAATTGGCCAGATCCGTTCATGGGTTAGCGGGTCCAAAAGGAGGGATCCGGTTCCCAATTCGGACCCGTTTGTAGGCAAAATCACCGTCTTGCCCCTGGGACTTTGAGATTCGTGCCCACTTTGAATGGTTCCGATTTAACCCCATTTTTAGCCATATCATATATATACAAAGAGCTCGGCGAAGGAAGAACAATGGGCGGAATGTATGAATAAACATATTATACTATATATTATACAAATAGGCCTACCCACTCTCTCCATTATCCATTTTAAAATAGAGAAAGGAGAGACAAAGTAGGCACTAACACGTGCTCAGCGTGTATAGAATATTTAGAGTAAATAAAGAAGAATGAGGTGAAAAACCCTCATCTTCTCATCCTATTCTTCTTATTCACTTTCAAAAACTGCTCATCTTCATCCTCTTCTCATTCCACGTTTATAAAAATCCTCCGATTTCGAATCCGATTTCTTCGTCCAATTCATGCAACTATGCGGAGATAACAATCCAAAGATCCCACCTTTCTTTTTATAATCAAATCAAAGATCAAATTTTTTATTAAAAAGATTCTATTTTTTTCACTTCTGTTTTTGTTTAAAATTGTTGATTGTGATTTTTACAGGTACTACTGCGGCTACTGAGATACTTATTTGATGCACGATTCGGTGAGTCTTTTTATTTGTCTTCAACTTTCTCAGTATTTTTTTGTTAATTGTTTTTCCATGTATGATTTGATTTTTAGGGTTTAGGGTTTAAAATTTAGGGTGATTGAAGCACATGATTGTTATAGAATTGGGGTAAGTCTTTCGAAACTTTATGCAATATGATTCGAAAAGAGTTTCTCTTTTCATGTGTATTTATGTAATTCTATTTTAATTTTATGTTAGTTACATTGCTGTTTAAAATTAAATAATTTGGTGGAGCTTTTTACTATATGTAAGTATAAATTTCAAGAATTGTGGCTCTATATGGTAAATGAGATTTGTTTTACCTTTTGTAGGAAGTGAAAAGTGATGGTTTTAATTTTTGAATGGTAGAAGGTAAATATCATTTTTTCTACATCTTTTGTTTTGTTTAAAAGTTTTGGTGAATTGTAATTGGTTTGATCATTTTGTAGAGGCACAACTAAGGAGTAATATGGAATAATTGAAGGTAAATATTGAGGAACTTCGCAGACAATATGTCTTTGCAAGTAAGCTTTAGAATGGAGGAAGCTGACAAGATTGCAAGTAATTTTTGAAAATTCCTATTTTTTGATATCTCTAAATTTAGAATCTTAGGGTTTACCTATATTTGGTACTTGAATTGTTGAAAAGTTACAAACATCGAGAATTTTGGGGTTTCCTTTCAATTAAATAGAAAATATAGAATGATGTTAGTTTGGAAACGTGAATTGGTAATCTATACATTTGTCATCTTTTGATATATCTAATTATCAATTATTGTCTCCTCCATGTGTTTCTAATGTTGATTATATTTAATTTGAGAGGGAATGTTTGATTTGAGTGGGAATGCGATTGAAAAGCACACAGTCAAGAAGGAGATAGCATAGTACACCAAGGAGTCTCTCATTGAAAAGAGTCACGGTCTAACTTCAGTAATTATTCGACCCTTTTTTTCTTTCATTTAAATTGAATAGAAATATAGAATTATGTTGGTTGGTTTGGAAGTGATAATCTGTTAATTTGTAGATTTGTCATTTTTTAATTATATTGCGATCGAAATAGTTAAGGGGCATCTCTAAATTTTTTAGTTCCATATAATTTTATGACTCTCAAAATTATTTTAGTCTGTGCAATTTGCACATGGTAAGACTAGTATATATATAGAGAGAGAGAGGGCTCGGCGATTTGGAAGGAGAAAGAGAGAGAAGAGGCGGAGCTAGGGTTCGTCGGGGTTTGAAGCTCGGCGATTTGGAAGAGAAAGAAGCCAGGGTTGGTTGGGTTTTTTTTAAGGGAATTTGGAGGAAGGAGGAGCTTCGAAGAGAGAAAAGGAGAGAAGATAACCGAGAGATAAGGAGAGAGGGGAGAGGGGTAGTTGTGTGGTCAAAATGACTATATTACCCTCCGGGATAAGTGAGAAGAGAACCCAATCAGCCCTCTCTCTCTATATATATATATTAATTAATTAATGCATGCACACAAGATGGTATATAGTTTAATTTATGTCTCAAAATATCTAATGACAAATTGAGATAATCTAACTCGAAAGCTATGGCATTTATCAGAAAAAGGATAAGAAAGAAACCCACCTAATCCTACTTCTTTATCAAAGGGGCCGGAGATAAACAAATGCTGCAACTAAACATATGATATTATTCACTTCCATTTGCACTGATCATTATTGAGGAGAATCTGCGCTGTTTCAATAATAGGATCAAAGACATAAAGACAAGACTCCACAAACACTTCAAGATCGACAAAGAGGAACAATACAATGTTTTTTTGTTTTTTGTTTTTAAATGAAAAGGCATGTGCAACTTGTGGTCAGGGCTCAACCAGAGGATGGAAGAGTAGGCTTGGTGCCATAAAAATTAAGAAAACAACAAAAGACATTATCTACTCCTAGAAATACAAGACCAAAGGCGTAGAACCAAAACTCTCGATTCTCCAACAGTCTATGATATATACTATGGTATTTAGTGCTTAGATTGGATGAAGAGCGATACCACCTTACTATAAAGGAAATGCGAGTAAAGTAGAAATATTTGAAGAAGAGACTAAATTAAAGAGTACTTTCCATTGCTTTATTGACGTATGACTGGTTACTTACAAAAGGTTGGATAAATTTACGTTCGAAGAATTTGAAATGGATGCAATAAAAGATCACAACAACTGTAGAAATTATTTAAGGTCAATTAGAGAACTTAATGCATATAGACATTCATAGCCATTTTACAATAGAAACAATTTCGTGCATGATACTTCCGCATCTGGATATGGTAGTTTGAAATTAACTCCATCGTCATAAGTTCAAAACCAAATGGATTTAAATATTACGAAAATGAGTTTAGTAATTATATAGCTAGCACACAGGAGATATGTGCAAGGGGGCTAACATTCTCTCTTAATTAATTATACTTCCGAAAAGTCCCTTCTTCTTCCTTTTACAATTGGTTTTTTTGCTATTGATTGATGTTTTAAGTGAATTGTCAAATTGAATGTATTGATTTGATAAAGACAAGGAGTTACAAGTGTGTTGAAATTTACAAGCTATCGATTGTCAAATGTCCACAATATACACACTCTTAGAGATCGTGTTGTACCCTTCTTCGGTAGTGTCATTCTGGACCGCATATAGAGAGCATTTGGTAAGAAAAATAGAAAGGCATAAAAACTGAAGCACACTGGACAAGGTCAAATACGCAGTGAGCTTACTAAATCATGACTAAATCAAGTCGGTGTTCGAAATTGAGGACTTGTACAAGACAAGTGATGATGCACTAATTGCACCTCGTGGTACTAAGAACTCTAGTGCCCACTGCTGCTGTTAGGGTTTTGACATCAAATACACGTAGGCACGGAGTACTTAAAGTTGAAGAAGAATAAGAGAAGACAAAGACAGTAAGAGAAGACAACAGCAAGTAGAAAGAGTGTAGTCTGGAGAGTTGCGGTCGACCGACCTGGGGTGCGGTCGACCGACCCAAGCGGCTGAGGGTTCTTCGAGTGTACAAGGTCCAACAGATGGGGGGACGGTCGACCGTGCAGTCGACCGGTCGAGTCTCGTGTTGGCTTTACACGTTGCGGTCGACCGACCTTGAGGGTGCGGTCGACCAACTTTGGCACTGATTATTTTTTGGCTTACGAGTTTAAGGCCCAATAGCTGAATTTGTGTTTATCTTTTAGGCTTTACTTGAGGGCTATATATATAACTGTAGACTCTAGGATTTGTGTAGATCTAATCCATCAATTTGTGTAATCAAGAGGTGAGTCGTTATTATTGTTCAACTTCAAGAGGGATTGTGCCGAGTGTTTCAATGGTGAGAGAGAAAGATTGAGAATTGTAATATCTTTTGTAATCTTTGTACTTCTTGAAGAATAAGAAGTATTGGTTATCTTTGCATATTGATTGTGTTTTTGTGAGATCTTGCATATATTGTTGTGGTTTGTTCTTGGTTCATCTAAGTCTTAGGAGTTTCTATTGCTTGTAGTGTGTTTCCGCTATTAGCACTACGAATTGTGGAGTAGATTCTTCAACATACTACGGTGTATATTATAAGAACGTTTTCGCTAGTGTACATTTACGAATTGAAAAACTTCGTGTGAATGTTTCTTAAAAAAGAAACGTGTGTGAATGTCCATGTAGATTAGTACACCCAAAGTACACCAGTAAAACTATAGGATCTGAACTGATATAACATGAATGATAGTATCCACAATGGATTGTTTGTTTCCTTCAACAGTTCAGTTCACTCTAATTGGAGATTGGATTAGCCCCCACAAGCTTGAAATTCTTTGTGAGCTCTCATTAATTTACAGAACAGAACATAGAGACAACCTTGAAGACTGTGTGAACGAACGCATACTTATTTCACGAACAGAACAAACGTCTAGTAGTATTCACATGTCTTACCAATTACCATACTGTAAAGGCGTATGTTCGTTGTCGGCCTTAAGATTCTACCCACTGGCAATATTGTCTTGTACAACCGTCAAGACATACATCTGGCAGAGTTTCGAACACCCGTCAGATACCCTTCTAGTAGGGCAGTCACTGAGAGTACGAGGAGCCACCAAACTTATAGCAAAAATGGAGCTTACAGTCTTGTACTGGAATCTAATGGAATAGCAATGTACATGAACAATGTCACTGCCAAGCTTCTCTAATGGATTGGCAATAAAGGAATGCTCTCATCATCACTGCAGAAGCTAACTACAGTACAATTTCAATGCAAACCCGAGAATGAAGGTAAAAATGCCTATGAATTGAGCTTGTCCCTTCGTGCTGGCATCGGGCCGAAATATTAGCCAGGCCAAAATAGATGCTACACTATCATCTCTCAGAGCAGAAGATGATGGCAATGTAGTGGTGTATACATACTATGTGGCCCGGTGGACTACCGAGCATGGGCGAAGACCTTTACATATTTCTCCGATGAGATTGGACGAATGAGCGGATGTGAGTTGCCGAGCAAATGTGGGAGATTGGAGTGTGCAAGAATGAGATGTGTGTCAGCATGCCCGACGAGACAAGGGTTGTTGGGCTGGAGTGAAGATTGTGCTGCACCACTGCTGCATAATTGCAATAAGATTGGAAGGGTGTGGAGTACTATAAGGTGGTATAAGGTGGTAGGGGTGGAAAATTTCTTGACAGCTTATGGGAAAGGAGAAGAGAAGATGAAGGTTGAGGAGTGCAAGAGGAGGTGCAGTTTGGACTGCAAGTGTTTGGGATTCATGCATTGAGAGGCTAAATCCAAATGCTGGTTGGCACTTGTAATTGGTACTCTCAACTGTGTTACAAACTCGCTCACATGTGACCTATATCAAGTATGTCAAGAGTGAAATTAATCTTTGTTGTTTTATTTGTATGTGTTTGGTCTCCAT
This sequence comes from Hemerocallis citrina, assembly GCA_017893485.1. Lineage (NCBI taxonomy): Eukaryota > Viridiplantae > Streptophyta > Magnoliopsida > Asparagales > Asphodelaceae > Hemerocallis > Hemerocallis citrina. The sequence continues at coordinate 77,060,594 of CM030358.1, read as the reverse complement.
AACAAGATGTGATGAATGAATAAATGGATTTTGGTCTGTATGATTCCTAGACACAATTTGTTAAGAGACTAGTTGTCATTTAACTGCTAGATTATTAGCAAATATATTGTACACTTTATCTTTTATAACTTGAGTCATTAGAGCAACTACAATCGTTGGCTAATTTGCTATTTTGGCCATTTTACGGTGAAAAATGTGATGCAGTCGTCATCTAATTTGACTTTTTTTTTTGGAACAATTTGGCAAAACATTGCTATATTTGAGAAATAATTTGGCAATTCTAATATTATAGGGGACAAAACATCATGTTTCATCCGTATTATTTTAATAATTTTTCAATTCATCGGACGAAACATGAAAGGTTTTTTTTTTTTTAAATAATCTCCGTAAAAGCAAAAAAAAAAAATACCCAGACAAAACATGATGCCTGGATGTTTCGTCCAAGCACTTTGGAGATGAGAAAAAGTACGTGTCACGATCTAGTTGGACTTTGGAGATGGGAAGAAACATCTCACAGGATTTTGCAATTGTGTTGGACGTACCATGAAACAAAAAAAAACAAAAAAATTTGGGACTTCGTCCCTCCATTTTTTTTTTTAAAATACATTATAATATTTAAAAAATTTACAAAAATTAAACGAATTTAGACAGACGAACCTATAAATATGTCAGCAAAATTGCCATATTTTACATATAACAACTGCAGCAAATTAAAAAAATTGTCAAATTCTATTTTGCCATTTTGCTATTTTTGTCACAAACAACTGTTGATGCTGTTACATGCCTTATTTACATATATTTTTTCTCATTTTTTTTATTTTCATAAAGCGAGTAAGCCAAATAAAGATTTTGTTGGGCATAAGCTTCACATGCCCAATCTCTAAACACACAGATTCTCCCATTGAAATAAGGGCTTATATGATCAAAAAAAGAAACAAGGGCTTGTTTGGTAGACCAAAATTTAGAGAACGAGATGATAAAGTAGAGGAGTCCCAAATGCCAAAGTGTCTTGGCCACCTAGACCAACCTAAAACACATCCCAAGGCTAAAACAATTTCCTAGCTTAGATAAAATAAATTGGAAGAAAGTGGATTGAGTGTGTACTTTATAATAGTAGAATAATTTAAAATAATAGTGCTATCATGTGCAAATTGCACAGCCTAAAATAGTTTTGAGCGACCCACGTAATTATATAGAACTTTAAAAAAACGCAAGAAAATTGAGAAAAATTTATGAATATCATCCAACTGTAATTACTGAAATTTTCATTATCATCCACAAAAGCAGATGGTTTAGAGAATCACTGCTAAACTATAATGTTATCCAATTAAATATTACTAAAGTGAAAAATTGCATACAATAAAAAGATGTCGCAAATTCAACTAATTTATGTTAACAAATATATTATAACATCATTAACATTCGGTTATATATTATAAAGCATGCATTATAACATAGGTTAGGGTAATAATGATAGGGTAATATATTATAGCATCCTATAATTATATAGAATTTTTCCCTCAAAAACCCTAGCTTTATTGTTACTCTTCAATAACTAACTAGATCGTTGGAGGGCCTGCCACCGGGACCAACCCCGGTGTTCCTAGGCATTGTGCAGGTATAGGAGCCGAGCCACTGGATCCGAGTCGAACCATCGTCTCCTGCCTCTCTCCTACTACTCCCGAACTGACCCCCATCCGAGGGTCGGACGTATAGCCAGTACCATATCCTTCCACTAAACAAACAAATAGAACTCACACCTGTTGCATCCACACCCCAAAAACAAACCACATCATGCACTAAGCAATCTACTTCTTTCTTGAAAATTTAATTTTCCGTGTAAATATTTGGTCCAAAGTTGCCATGCTCTTTATTCTATTTCTTTTGAGTGGTATGCTACACTTGAAAGCGTCTTTTTCTAAAGAGTAAATTGCAGAAAACCCCCTGAACTATATTCTGTCATCGCAAAAAAAAAAAAACCCTTAAAACCCAATAAACTATGAATTGCAGGCAACTTTCTTTTAGAAACCCTAAGACCGATGTAAAATGTCCCAAATACCCTTCATCAAGAACTAAAAAATAAAGTCAAAAAAGAACAAAAACCAAATCTCACAATTACCTTCCTACCTCTCTCACCCCTCCTTCCTCTCAAATCAAGAATCCCCAGAACAAAATGAAACTCCAAAAACAACAAAATGGAGGCGGCCACTTACAGTCGGCAGCAGCTCGAACCCCCCGCCCCGGCATAGATCTCGCAGTCGACGTCCCCACAACTCTGCAGACGAAACCACAACCGAACACCTCCTTCCTCTCCCTCATCCTCCCACTGTCATTTTCGTCGGAACCACCGCCTTCGCCACTGCCGCCACCACCTTCATCATCAGCACCTGGTACACCTCCAACATCGGCGCCACTCCCTCCCCTCCTTATCCTTGTCTCCACCTCCACTCTCCACTCCCTCAAGCCCAAGCCCAACCCCGACCCCGACCACCTCCACCCACCACTCCCTCGGCCTCATGCCCATCCCCGACCACCTCCATCTTCCTTTCCCTCGGCCTCAAGCCCAGGCCTGACCACCTCCCTCCTCCGCTGTCCTTGCCTCAAGCCCAACCCTGATCACCTCGAAACCCTAATCCATAAATCCACGGAAAGCCATTTAAAAAAAACTTTAGGAAGAGTATTTTGGAGATTTTACATCAATTTTGAGTTTTTTTTTTATAAAAAAAATGACTGCGATTCATAGTTTATGAGGGTTTTCACATTGACCAATAAGAGATTTTTTTTTTTTGCGCTAACACTATATACTAGGGATTTTCTGCAATCTATCCTTTTCTAAAAGTTATTCAGATTCATGTTTTTGATCAATTTTCCAGATTTTGTTAGAAGAATTAGACAGCTGGTCTCAAGTTTGGAGAAATTTATCAATTTCTCTACTAAAGTCAATCAATTGATAAAAAAGAAATTCATAAATGTCATTAAAGACGTACATAAAAAAAATCAACCGTCTTTCTGATATAAAGGCCATGGTTTACTAACTGAAACACATGTCAAATATCAAATTTCAAGTTCGAACAAAAACATGGCTACAAATGAAAATTTAAGGAGTAACAAGACAAGAGAATAAACATATTTCTCTCAACATCAACTGTCATGCATTGAAGAACGATTATTTGATAAATATCACGCACTAATCCCCCTATATGCAATCTATTAATGCAAAAAGTTGTAGAAGCTCTTGATGCCAAAACTGAGAATTGATAATAGTAATATTTTCTATTTATAAATAAAATGGTCTACTAAACTCACTTGTTGCTAGCTCAAGCAGTTTTACAGAGCAGAGCACACCATATTAAGCTGCTAGCTCAACCAGTCTTCTCGGGCAAACCTATAATACGAAAGCCAAAGGTCCTGTTCCCGCTCCCTGTAATTGATACACCTATTTGTACACTGTCTTCCTTCCCTATATAAGACTGAAATTAGCACCACAGCAAAAGATCCAAAAAACACTATGTAAACATTAAGGAGAAATGGAGAATAGAAGCTAAGAAAATGATCAATTCGTAGTGGCAACCAATTGATAATGCCAGTAAAGTTGTCCTCTATTTATACAGAGATTAAGAATGGCCAACATCTCAATGGCACAAAAAAATAACTTCCCTTCTGTCTAATTAATGAGGCTAAAAAGTAAAATTAAAAAACCCTTAGCAAACTACCTTGCAAGCCACATACGACCTGCTCAGTTTAGTATACTACCATAATATATTATAAGGATAATTCCTCTGTAGAAGAATATAGTTTGTTCTACAACTAAAATTAAATTAGATTAATAAATATTTTAGTAAATGCCTCAATGTACTTTCACCTGTGTAGTGACATGCTACAATATTCTGATTGTAGAGCTACAAACATGCTCGTGCCAGTGCCACAACAATTTCATACAATTTCTCTACCTCTGGGTGTTTTCTATGTTTATGAGATGGGAAGGAAACCACCAATTGAACTGCCTTCTTATTCATAAGAAGTACGAGGAAATCCACCACTTAATATATGGGATAAATCTTTCTTTATATTTTATCCTTCTAAATTGGCTTATTATTGATAACAATACTATGAAAGTCTATTGGGATTTGTTCCGATATAGAGTCAGTCTATAGGTTCACCAGAATAACTATTTAACAAATACATGTATCATTTAGCACTCTTATACAGCATTTCTGTTTCTCTATGTTAAAAAAGTTGCAAACATCACCAAAAGTAAACAACCTTATTAATAGAAAAAACTAATCCCAATGAAATTCAATATTTTCCTACAATCAACATAGAAAGAAATTAAAATAAAAAATAAAAATCTTTCTACAAATTTTCATTAGATGATTGTGAATTTCTCCATACAGTAAGCAGTGATTTTCTTATAATTCAATATCTTCTGCTGATGTGAGTCTTTTTAAGCTACGACGGGTATCATTTAGTACTGAAATCACCTAAATGAATTGCATTCCTATTGATAAGCAAGCATTCAGAACAAGGAAATCATTGCTTACATGTTTTATAACCATCAGACGAGGAGACGAAATAAAACTGAAGGTTTTGCTAGGAGAAAATAATTCTCTTCATTGATTCTGAAATCAGAAATTACACGACATAATATAGAGGTGAGTTTCAGATTGAATCTCAACCTTCCTAGAAAATAGGAACTTACTAACAAAAATTCCTAACAGCAATTCCCTAATATCGGAAATATAGCTTTCGGATTTTATTTAACAAATCTGATTATCCTATCTAACTCAAAGATCATAAATCTTATACACCCCCCCCCCCCCCCCCCTTCAAGTTGGTGCATAGATGTCTATCATACCCAACTTGCGGATGAGGTGTTCCAAGTTGAGTCTAGCAAGCCTTTTAGTTAAAATGAGTTGTTGGAAATAGGCAAATAATTCCAGCTTGAGTTTTTCTTCGATGAAGTGGCAGTCGAGATAATCTCAACGAGCTTGGTTTTATCATGCTGAACTAGGTTGTGAGCAATACTAATAGCAGCTTTATGGTCATAATATAGCTTCATCGGATGCTCGACAGTTCTCCTTAGCTCCTCTACGACTCTGCTCAACCATAACAGCTCGCAAATACCTAGTGCCTTTGCTCTAAATTTGGTTTCTGCAGTACATGGAGCCACTATATTTTGCTTTTTTCTTCTCCAAGTTACCAGATTCTCCCAAACAAATGAGCAATATCCTATAGTAGATCTCCTATCCGTGACTGGGCCAGCCCAATCTGCATCTGTATAGATTTCAATGCTCCTTTGATCATTTTTCTTGAAAAATAAACCCTTCCCAGGAGTACTTTGTAAGTACCTTAGAATTCAATGAACAACTGCAAAGTGCTCTTCACAATGAGCATCCATAAACTGGCTTACTAAGCTGACAGTAAAGGCAATTTCTGGACTAGTGAGACACGTAGATTAGTCTTCCCACAAGTCTTTGATATCGTTCGGTATCCACAGGAGCTCCACCCTTTATCAAGCTTCCTATTTGGATCCATTGGTGCATGTGAGGGCCTAGAACCACTCATTCATGTTTCCTTCAAGAGATCCAAGATGTATTTTCGTTGAGACACCACGATCCCCTTTTTGGAGTGTGCAACCTCCATTCCAAGGAAATATCTTGGTGGAATCTCAAACTCCAAGGCTAGACTCTTCTTCAATCTGTCCATTTCCATTACATAGCACCCGTGAGAATTATGTCGTCTACATAGACAACCAAAACAGAAACCTTTCCTTCCGGAGAGAACTTCACGAACGGAGTGAACAACCTCAAAGATTTGGTGAACTTTTCAAACATAGCTCTAGGTGATTGCTATAGTCCATATAAGGACTTTTTTAGTTTACACACCTTCGAGCCAAACATTTCTTTAAACCTAAGCAGTTAAACCCCGATTAATCACCGATTAATCGCTAATCGAAGGCTAAGTGATCATATTTTTTTTTCGATTTTCAATATTTCAATGGTTAGCGATTTAATCTGGTATAATCGGCCGATTAGTGGTTAATCGACCGATTTTAAGTGGCTGATTAGCCCACTTAAATGGTTAGCGGTCTTTTTTTTTCAATATTTCAATGGTTAGCAATTTAATCGGGTATAATCGGCTGATTAGTGGTTAATCGACAAATTTTAAGTTGATGATTAGCAGATTAAATCATCTCCTTTAATTTTCATGTTCGTTTGCATTATTTGGGCTCAATCCGGCCCAAACTCAAATCAAAATCCAAAATTCAAACCCCTTCTGGTCCTGGAACAAACCCAAACCCGACACATCACCGCTCTTTTCTTCTTCGCACAAATCCAAACCCAAACCGATTCTCTTCTTCTCCTCGAGCAAACCCAAACCCAACCATCCGTCGCAAACTTGACCTGACCCACATCTACTATAGCTCTCCTCTTTCTGTCCGTGCGCTGCCTCCTCCCCGATTGTTTATGTTTCCTGGAACCGACTGGCAAACCTAACTCAACCCACATCCAAAATTCAAACTCAGCTCAAACCAAGTACTCTCTTCTTTTTCTCTATAACTATATATTCCTATTTGATAATCTCATAATAATTTTATGTTATGCTTTAAGGTTGCTGCATAATGATACATAATGAGGATAGATCATTTTTTAATTTTATACATAAATATATATATATATATATCCATGCACACCTCTACTAAGTCACCATTGAGAAAAGTGTTCTTCACATCCAGTTATTGAAGTGGTCAATCCAAATTAGCTGCAAATGACAAGAGCACCCACACAATATTTAATTTTGCAACTGGTCCAAAAGTTTCAAACTAATCAATACCAAGTCTGAGTAAATCCTTCAGCCACCAACCGCGCCTTATACCTCTCCAATAAGCCATCTGAATTGTATTTAACTGTGAAAACCCACATGCATCCTACAATAGACTTCCCTTCAGGTAAAATAATCACATCCCAGATTCTATTCCTTTCAAGAGCTTTCATTTCCTCAAACACTGCTTCCTTCCACTTCGGATCTTTCAGAGGCTCCTTCACATTCTAGAAAATTTCTGCATTGGACATTTGCAAGGTAAAAGCAACAAGAGACGGTGACGGACGATCATAAGACACAAAATTGAATAACGGGAGTTTAGTGCAAGACCTGACACTTTTTCGACGCACAATTGGAATATCAAGATTAGTTTCATACTCAGTTTGATAAATAACAGTACTTGACATGAACTCTTTACCAGCTGATTTTCCTCGGCTCAGATTCATGGTGTTGCTGCGGAGTTGAATTTTCACTTCCTTGAGTCTGGCTCCTCCTTGAGTAAACAATCCCTTTTCCAAATCTTATCTCGATGATTGGTTTCCATATGATTTTGATTAGGTAATGGTACCACATGAGGTTGTTCTAAACTTTCAATACCTGAAATATCAATTTTGTGACATGTAATGTGTGTATCCGAGCCCAAACTAGGACCAATGGTGCCAAAATCACTCAGTGTCTATGTCTGTCTGTGTCCGAAGCATATTTTCAAAGTTAAACGACGACTCTTCACCCATATTCTCCCCCTGAAGAGAAGTTTTTGTCAAAAAATTGTTTATTTTCAAAAAATGTAACATCCACAGTGACATACATTTTCCTTGAATTTGGATCAAAACACTTATAACCCTTTTGAGATGGAGAATACCCGAGAAATACACACTTGGTTGCACGTGGATCAAGCAATCCATGGTTGTGATTATGAGTGAACGAAGGCAGTACAACCAAATATTCTCAAGGGTAAGTTGGCTCATATCCGAGTATTGGGAAAAGACATTTTCAAAAACATGGAAAGGGGTTTGAAATTGCAAAACTTTTGATGGCATTCTATTAATTAGATATGTTGCAGTTAAGATTGTCTCTCCCTATAAATACAGTAAAAGTGATGAACCATCTTTTGTTTGAAAACGTGCTCACCCTATTTGGTCCCCAAACATCACCGTGAATAATTGAAACAGGTTTTGAGGGTTTGTACGGTTGTGAAAGAAAAACGCAGAATGATGTTTTGCTAATTCACACACTTCACATTGAAACAATGATGGATATTTATTCATGAACAATTTTGGAAACAAATACTTCAAATATCGAAAGTTGGGATGACCTAGCCTGAGATGCCATAACATGAATTCATCATTACTGGAAAAAGAAATAGATTCAAAACAAGTACTATGAGATTGTTGCCTCAAGTTGGATCCATCTTCAAAGAAATAGGGCCTCCACTCTTGTCTAGCACTGCCAATCAACTTCCCCAAGGTCAAATCCTGAAATTCACAATGAGAAGACACGAAATTAAGTTGACATTTTTGTTCTAGTGTTAATTTGCTAACTGATAACAAATTACAGGAAAAATTATGAACATGAAGCACGTTATGGATAGTAAGAGAAGGCGAGAGAATGATAGACACTTTTCCTACAATGGCTGAAAGTGAGGAAAGTGAGCCATCTGCAATTTTAATCTTTTGATTTCCTGCAAGTGGACTATAAGACGAAAAAAATTTGATGACCTGCAAGTGGACTATAGACGCTTTTGAATTATTGTTGATGGAGAGATCTTGAAAATTTCTGTAAAATATGCCATGTTTTGTTTCCATTTCTAGACAAACTAAGGTTTACTCGAAGATCTACTTAAGATACCACATGTATATCATTTGTGAATCTTCTATACTATCAATAACCTCCGACTTATAACTTGCAGCTCCTATAATCAAACCATAGGTAGCTATATAGGAAGCACAGGTACTTAAAACATCCAATGTACCCGTGTCGGTTGTGTATCAAGTGCCGATACTCCTTGGGTACTTCCGAGTACATACCCAATGAGTATCCAAATTTTTAATACATTTTTACAACTTTTTGACACAATTAAGTTTAGATAAATGTTTTGAGCGCTAGTGTAAATTCAAAAACTTGATGTTTTATGTTATGCCCAAACACAAAACAAGTATACCCAATGTTTTGAGTTACATTATCAATTTTCCTCAAAAATGCTCATAATTATAATGTATTCTTATAATTCTATGAAATGGTTCAAATATTTGCATTTTTAAATATATATATATATATATATATATATATATATATATATATATATATATATATATATATATATAACATACCAACCAACACACCCGTATCCTACTTTTTTTTTGTAAAATCACATATCTTTGTACATGTGTCATGTCGTACCCGCACTTCGTACTCGTATTTGTGCTTCTTAGGTGGCGATCATCCAGATTTGGGATATGAAATGGTTCCTCTAATGGAGGTTTCCACTTAGAAGCAAGACACAATTAATCATTATTTTCAAAGGTTTAACTTCTTGACGTAGTCCCCTCTGCTAATCAGATATATAATACTAAAAGTAGCAAATACAACAAGGAAAAGACAAGCAGTCCTACAAAATGCTGCTTAGAGGTTGATGCCAATCCTGTCCTGTTGCAGATGAAGCCAAAAATGAATTATGGCGGCTCCTCTAATTGCCTTCATATGCCCAATGTGTTGTCTATGTCCTCAACATAAGGTCCCGTGTGGACTCCAAAAGCTTTTCACATGATTTCCAGTTCCAGATATACTTACTGATTTTGTATTATCCAGTGAGGTCTTTCGTCACAGTCGGTTGGAAATGCATATAACATCTACCATCTATTGTTGACTTCCTCCAATGTTATTTCAGACCAATCAAATTAGGCATCATCTCCTTGTGGATTACAACCATCTTAAATTTCAGTCCCAGCCCTACATATTATAAATTTATAAGAAAATTGACTTGATTGTTGGATTATGATTGCAATTGACTATTAGAATCTAATATAATCCAACCATAGTTAGTTTGACATTTAATTTTGCAATGCAATGTGTTTTTGTTGACAGCCTTGGACCATAATCAGTACGTGAATCATGATGCAACTTTACTTGTTTACAGCATCACTTTCAATTTTATTGTCACTATACCATGATGTCCATATCTTGGTTCCAAATCTCAACTTCAAAGTTGTAGCGTTAGGAAGTCTATTACTACTAAGAACATCGTGGTCAGAAGACTGTTAGGGGAAGTCAAGCATGGAATGGAGTCCATATGAAGATAGATCAGCACAGGAATGAATGATGCATAAACTGTATGATTGTACGCTATTATCAAAACGTTTATAGCAGCATTTTGAATTTAAGATGATTGTTGCATGATCATTTCTCGAAATTCTATTCGCATTTATTGTTCGTGTTCCAGTGCAAATATATTTACTTAGTGTTATTTGACAACCGATATTTTGTTCATGTGAAAATCTATGAATGTCTTGCAATTTATTTTTGCATTGCAAGTTTATTTTCACAGTAAATTCTTTAAGTATTAAACAGTAAAGAATGACCTAACATTATATGCTTTCTTGACTGTGCTAACTAAGTGTGTAAGTATAACATTGTACTAGCCCATCTAGTTTGACTCATTACTCATTACACTTACTGAGCTTTTACTCACCCTATCAAATAAATGGTCTTTCAAACTCCAGGAGAGAAGAAAATGGAATGTGACAAGAGTCTTAGTGGACCGTCTCTCGTAGCTTGGAGTGGACCGTCTCTCATAAGTCAATAGACATCATTGTTTTCAGTAATGTTTATTCATTTAAAATTTCATATGAATAGTATGAGAAATTGTTTACATTTGAATATATTGAGAAATTGTTTTCAAGTTTATGATTCGGATTAAACTGTTGGCTTGGTATGTCTATGGGTATTCTTGTACACATGTATCTCCAAGTTTGCTTGCGAGAAAGTTATATTGGAAAGCATAACATGATGACATATGTCTTGGAATGTCCATAAACATGCCACATTAACAAGTAAACTACAGACATATCTATTTAATCCAAAACATTAAAGTTAAAAACAATTTCTCAATACTCAACAATTGAACTAAAAAAATCGCTAAACTTAAAAGTTGAATAAACATTTCAGAAAATAATGATGCTCAAGGACTTTCCCAATATACTACCAGAGACGGTATACTTCAAGCTATCCGCTAACACTCTTATCGCATTCCACACCTTATTCATCTCATGTCTTGAACAATAAACAAGATTTATTTAGAAGAGATGCAAACTCAATTAATGTAAGTGCATAATGACCCCACTACATGTATCACTATAAGTAATACGTATCCACATAGTTAGCTGGTAACTATACCCCAACAAAGCATATAAGTCTGGGCCCTTCTTTCCAGTTTCATAATAAAAGACTTCACTACGAAAACAGTACGTAACAAAATGTGACGAGAAAGTAGTAGATTTTTGGTTAAACAAAATATAGCTTGAACAAATAACACTATAAGTAATTTCATATGATAAGCACTTTCACTACAACACGAATGATAATGCAAATAAAACTATCAAAATAACAATCACTTAGCAATCACCTCAAATCCGCAACTCTTAGATTTTAAATAAGAACCCATGATGTCGGACCGCTCCGAGAATTTAGAAACAATATTGCACAAAAAGGGGAGGACATTCATGTAAGAAATAAATCAAGCAAGTACATTGCTTTCTAGAACATGTAAATTCCCTACGTTATATTTTTCACAATCAAAAAGTAACAATCAGTTATTTCACCCCAATATGCAATAGGATACTTAATCCTCATACTCCACAAGTTACTCCTCCCCACCAATACCATAAACAACAACTACATAGAGGTATGTGACATACCCGATCTGGGAAGCAAGTAGCCCACCATCACCTCACATCGCCCTCGGATCCGTCCCATGTTGCCAAACATAAACCAACTCATCCCACCCCGTGCTCACAATCAACCCTTCCACCAACACACTCAAATCCACCCCCACTGCAAACTCCGTATGGTGATCATACCTCCCCACCATCGCATCCTCCGCCCTATAATCCCACATGCACACACTCATATCATAGCTACAGCTCACCAACAAATTCTCCCTGTGCGGCGAAAACTTCACCTTCCTCACGGCATACTGATGCCCACCCAACTGACACACCGGCGCCCTGATCGCCCTCACATCCCAGATCCTAATCATCTTGTCAACCGATCCAGTCGCCAGCAGACACTCATCGTACTTATTCCAATCACAAGTCAAAATCTCATGCTCGTGCGCCGGAATAACAATATTCGAGCCTGGGTCGCGAACATCCCAGACGCGGACAGTGCAGTCGCCAGAGGCAGATGCGAAAACATCGGCATGGCGCGGTGACCAGTTGACCGAGTAGACGCAGTATGCATGTTCTTTGAAAGTTCGTATACTGGTGGGGCGGTCGAGGGTCCAGAGCTTGACGGTGTCGTCCCAGGAGGCGGAGAGGAAGGAGTCGCGGCGGACGGGGTTCCAGTCGACGGAGTGGACTTCGCGGGCGTGCTCGTGGAGGGAGCGGATGGGGTTGGCGGTGAGGGGGAGGTTGAGGTCGTAGAGCTTGAGGGAGCCGTCGGCGATGGCGGCGAGGGCGAGGGAGTCGTGGGATTCGGAGAAGCAGCAGTCGTAGATGCCGTCGGCGGTGTCGAAGGAGATGGGGTTGAGGATGGAGGAGGATGAGGATGAGGGGGAGAGCTCGAGGACGTGGAGGCGACCGTTGCCGAGGATGCCGAAATTCTGGGAGGTGGCGACGAGGAGGCGGGATTCGTAGAAGGGGGAGAACTTGACGGCGTAGCCGTTGAAGGTGGCCTTGAAGATGGGCATTGATTTGGGGTTGGGCGATTGGATTGTGGGATTAGGGTTTTTGCTGGATTTGGAATTTTGGGGGTATATTTTTTAGGGTTGACTAGGATTATGATTTTTTTAGTTTTTTTAGTTTTTTCCTTTCAAAAAGAAAAATTATAGAGTGTGGCCACCTTATTTTCTTTCTTTCTTTTTTCCCAGAAATAAGCGATGTCGTGACATTGTCACGATTAGCGAAAACTGACAGGATCACCTTCTTTTGCTAATTCGATTTATCGTATCTCTGATCTCTAAGAGCATCTGTAGTCGTGAAATGAAAAATATGCATATATGGATAAATAGAAAAAAAATCGAAGTTTTGATGCAGTCGTTGGAAGCTATTTTTGAAGCTGAAGTGCGTCTGAGGAATAAAAAATAAAAAATTAAAGCGGAAGGGAGGGACAGCACTCGAAGTGCCGTCCGACACATATGAAAAAATTCGTCCTCGAAATGCAAATAAAAAATTACAAAAAAAATATAAAAATTACAAAAACATTTTAGAAATTACGAAAAAATTACAAAAAATTACAAAAACATTTCAGAATTTACAAAAACATTTCAGAAATTGCAAAATCAAATTAAAAAATTGCAAAAAAACCCGGACGGCACATGAAGTGCCGTCCGACATAATTGGAAAATTTCGTAAATAAAAAATTACAAAAACATTTCAGAAATTACAAAAAATTACAAAAATATTTCAGAAATTGCAAATAAAATTTAAAAATTGCAAAAACATTTCCAAAAATTGCAAAAAAAAAATGAAAATTACAAAAACCTCCGGACGGCACTTCATGTGCCGTCCGAGGAATTTGGGCTGGAAATTTTTTTTTTCAAAGGACGGCACTTCATGTGCCGTCCGATGGGATTTGGGGGTATTTTAAATTTTTTTTTAAAAAAAAAAAAATCAAGGGCTATCCGACGGAAAAAATTTTATTTTTTGGATGGGACGGCACTCGAAGTGCCGTCGCTCAAATATGGATAATTCTCAAAACGATTCTCATTTATGGCACACGACTGTAGCGAATTATCGATAAAATGGATATTTGGCAAACGAGTGCAGCACGTTTCTCAGCCAAATATCTATTTTATCGATATTTGGCAAACGACTACAGATGCTCTAATCTCTAATCTCTAATTTCTAATATTATGATGGATTAAAGCCTTAAGTACTGTTCTTTTTCTCCTTTTATAAGCGATTCACCTCTTATAAGAGGCGGTCCACCTATTTTCTCATAATTTTTAGCGTTCTTTTTTTACCTCTTATAAGCAATTTTTTCCAAAATCGCTTATAAGCCTAAACGGTTTCTGGTAGCCTCTTTCAAATTCTTTTAAGCTTTCTATCTCTTAAAAAGTCTATATTACCCCAAAGTATAAATAGAGAAATTATATAGTAAGGGCAAAAATGTGTAAAAGTAGAGAAAATGCTCTTGTAAGAGGTGAAAAAAGAACATAAATATCTTATAAGAGGTTATTTTTATATAAAAAGATGTTCTTACTGTAAGGTAGTGTTCTTTTTCTCCTCTTATAAGAGATTTACTTCTTGTAAGAGGTAGTCCCCCTCTTACAAGAGATTTTTTAGTGTTCTTTTTTTACCTCTTATAAGACATTTTTCTCAAAATATCTTATAAGCCTAAAAGACTTCTAGTAGCCTCTTTCAAATTCTTATAAGACTTCTATCAGTTAAAAAGTCTATATTACCCCCCAAAGTCTATATTATAATTGTTACTAATTAAACTAGTTTATATATTAGTCTATAGTAGCCTGGAATATGCTATCCTAGAAAAATTGTAATCATATACGTAGTTGATTGTAATATGCTATCCTAGAAAAAGTGTGGGAATTCATTCTTCACAATCTTGAACAATTATGTTAGGGATGATGTCGAAACACTGATTTATTTAAAGATATATATATTTACGTCCAGTAAGTACATAACTTGAGTTGTGACTAGTTGATTTGTCCTGTTATGATGCCACCATGTTCAAATCCTGCAGCCGGTTAGGTTTTTTTATTTTTTATTTTTTTATTTTTTATTTTTTATTTTTTTTATTTTTTATTTATTTACAGCTAAGGGAGAATTTATATTAGCCCATTGACCTTAAATTTTTTTTAATCCAACTTCTTTGAAACAAATTATTATTATTTATATTTATACATACTAATTTTCATACTAATTAAAAGTCTATAGTAGCCCGGAATTATAATTGATGATTTACACCGATTTGTGAATTTAACTTGCCATTAAACTAGTTTATATATTAGTAATTTGAACTTATTTTTTCTTGTCCTTCATCTCACTATTTTTATACTTTGGGGTAATATAGACTTTGAGGTAATATAGGCTCTTGTAAGAGGTAAAAAAAGAACAGAAATCTTTTATAAGAGGTTCTTATAAGAGGTTATTTTTATATAAAAAGAACACCTCAAAAAGAGGCTCTTACAAGAGGCTCTTACTGTAAGTCTCTTATAAGAGGTAACCTCTTATAAGATGAAAAAAAAAGAACAGTACCTAAATCTCTTATCCTCTTATAAGAGGCAAAAAAAAGAACAGTACCTTAGTGTCATTTGTGAATCTATCAATGTGTGCATTACATGTGCATAACTAATATAAAGGATGTCTTAGGTTCGAGTCCTCATTACGCCATTTTTTTTACTTTAATTTTTTTAATATATTACATGTGCATCACAAGTGTAAATTACTATCTATCTATCTATCTATAATACAATATATAATCTATCTCTAATATTATAATGGGAGATAATGGGAGAAGGCCTTCGTGACATTTGTAAATCTACCAATGCATGCACTGCACGTGCATGACTAATCTGAATGAGGTCTCAGGTTCGAGTCCTCACTACGTCAGATTTTTTACTTTAATTTTTTTAAAATATATTAAATGTGCATCACATGTGTAAATTACTATATATCTATAATATAATATATAATAATCTCTACTATTTTAATGAGAGAGTTTGTCACCAAACAAACTCCATTTGTAACCAAACAAACACGTGTATTGTAACCCAACAAATACGTTTAATGCACATGCATAACTAATATAAAGAATGTACTAGTTATTATAATGGAAGAGTTGGAGTTGTAAATATACCTTACCTACTTACGGGCAACGCATTTGCAACTCCAACTCTCTCATTATAGTCTTCACATTTACTTTTAAAAATATATAATTCTATTTATTATGACATGCATCGCACGTGTAAGTCAGAGTTTTTACTTTAAATTTTTTTAAAAAAATTAATACGTGCATCGCACGTGTATATTACTAGTTTATATTATAATGGGAGAGATGGGATTGTAAATCTACCTACTTGTTAGAACCCGAATATATAAATAATAGAAAATCCCAACAGAGATTGCGAAGAAAATGAAATACAGGAAAGAAAGCGCGCGCGCGCGTGTGTGTTTGTCATTTTGGCTAAGTCCTCTATCCACTACACGTTAGTGGTAACCCCCGGGCCACGCCCTTTAGTCCAGTTTTCTAGTATATATATTAGAAAAAATATTTTCCAATTTCCGATATGGGACTATCCATTTTCTCCAAGTTGCCAAGTTAGTACCTTTCAAGTACCCAACTTTGGACCAACATTTCTCATTCATACGGAATTCGTTTTTGGCAAGTAAGTATACTACGGAATAGTACTCGTAGAGAGGATCGCAATCCACTAATTTTTCGGCGCCGCCGGTGGTCGGAGCCTGCCGGAATCCGGCCCGGAAAACTGCAAGAATTAATTCCAACACTACTTACGTTCAACGCACATGCAACTCCAATTCTTCCATTATAGTCTTCACAAATTACTTTTAAAAATATATAATCATATTTATTAAGACATACAATGCACTTGGAAATCAAAATTTTTACTTCAAATTTTTAAAAAATTAATGTGTAATGCACGTGTATATTACTAGTTCTATATTGGGTCTATATGTCTATGCAACGTACCTGATGATGTTTGTTTTTGGGGTGTGGGGGCAATAGGTGTGAGTTCTTGTAATTTGTGTAGCGGAAGATGTGGTACTGGCGTCAATCCGATCCTAGCCTGTAGGGCCGGCTCGGGAGTAGCAGGAGAGAGGTGGAGGCCGGGTGCTCGGCTTGGATCTTTTGTACCTGCAAACTATCTAGAAACACCGGGAGAAATCCCGGCGATAGGCCCTCTGACGATCTAGCCAGTCACTGAGAAAGCAACAGTAGCTAGGGTTCATATGGGAAAAAGTTTATTACCTTTGAAAGTGAGGAGGGGGCAGGTATTTATAGGCATAGGTGAATAGGTCCGTGGCCCTAACGGACTGGGTCGTACCCATTTGCCTGTGGGCCTGAATGGGCCGAAGCCCGTTTGACTTGATGATCACAAGGGAGCTAGATTTGAGGAGATCTGAAGGTCCTGATTGCACCACTCTCTTTATTCCATATCACAAGCCCCCTACTCCTACAGGGCGGTGTGAAAAAACAGTTGTGGAGGAGTAGTCTGGATCTACGGAGAAGAGTGAAAAAAAGAGTTTTCTTGGGTCCTTTTTGGGGTCGGCGCTGAACCGAGGCAAGTCCCGGTGGCCGACCGGCTGGTGCTTCTGCGAGCGTGGATGACCAAGCCCTGGTGATCTCCCAGACATCAAGGCAAGGGGTCGGTTTGGAGTGTCGAGGTTGGCGGAGATCGTCGAGGTTAGTTTTTAGGGCCGTCGAGCCCAAGGCGGCCTTGGTTTGAGGCAGCTATCCATGTGCTCGAAATCATCGTCGAGGGTCGAGGCTGAGGGGGTCGGTTCGGAGCACCGAACCCATAGCAATTTAACTTTGTGAAAGCTACCCCTATGCTCAAAATCACCGACGAGGGTTGAGGTATAGGGGATCGGTTCATAGCGTCGAGTCCATAGCGACTTAGCTTGTGAACGCTACCCCTGTGCTCGAGATCACATTCAAGCATCGAGGCTTGAGGGGTCGGCACGGAGCGATGAGCCCAAGCGATGTAGCTTGCGAAAGCTACCGCTGTGCTTGAGATCGCAGTCGAGCGTTGAAGCTTAGGGTTCGGCACGGAGCGACGAGCCCTTGCGACTTAGCTTGTGGAAGCTACCCCTGTACTCGAAATCAAAGTTAAGAGTCGAGGCTTAGGGGGTCGGCACAGGGTGACGTGCCCCAGCGACTTAGCTTGTGAAAGCAACCTCTGTGCTCGAGATCACGGTCAAGCATCGAGGTTTAGGGGGTTGGGACGGAGCGACGAGCCCCAGTGACTTAGCTTGTGGAAGCAACCTCTGTGCTCAAGATCACGGTCAAGCATCGAGGCCAGGGGGTCGGGACGGAGCGACGAGCCCCAGCGACTTAGCTTGTGGAAGCTACCCCTGTGCTAGAGATCGCAGTCGAGCATCAAGGCTTGGGGGTCGGCACGGAGTGATGAGCCCCAACGACTTAGCTTGTGAATGCTACCCTATGCTCGAAATCGCAATCGAGCGTTGAGGCTTAGGGGGTCAGTACAGAGCGACGAGCCCCAGTGACTTAGCTTGCGAAAGCTATCCCTGTGCTCGAGATCGCAGTCGAGCATCGAGGCTTAGGGGGTCGGCACGGAGCGATGAGCCCCAATGACTTAGCTTGTGAAAGCTACCCATGTGCTCGAGATCACAGTCGAGCATCGAGGTTTAGGGGGTTAGCACAGAGCGACGAGCCCCAGCAACTTAGCTTGTGAAAGCTACCCCTGTACTCGAGATCGCAGTCGAGGCTTAGGGGTCGGCACGGAGCGACGAGCCCCAGCAACTTAGCTTGTGGAAGCTACCCCTGTGCTCGAGATCGTAGTCGAGCATTGAGGCTTAGGGGGTCGGCACGGAGCGACGAGCCCCAGCGACATAGCTTGTGGAAGCTACCTTGTGCTCGAAATCGCAGTCGAGCGTCGAGGCTTAAGGGGGCACGGAGCGACGAGCCCCAGCGACTTAGCTTGCTGAAGCTACCCCTATGCTCGAAATCGCAGTCGAGCATCGAGGCTTAGGGGGTCGGGATGGAGCGACGAGCCCCAACGACTTAGCTTGCGAAAGCTACCCCTGTGTTCGAGATCGCAGTCGAGCATCGAGGCTTAGGAGGTCGGCACGGAGCGACGAGCCCCAGCGACTTAGCTTGGGAAAGCTACCCCTGTGCTCGAGATCGCAGTTGAGCGTCGAGGCTTAGGGGGTCGGCACGGAGCGATGAGCCCCAGCGACTTAGCTTATGGAAGCTATCCCTGTGCTCGAGATCGCAGTCGAGCATCGAGGTTTAGGGGGTTGGCACGGAGCGACGAGCCACAGCGACTTAGCTTCTGGAAGCTATCCCTGTGCTCGAGATTGTAGTTGAGCATCGAGGCTTAGGGGGTCGGGATGGAGCGACGAGCCCCAGTGACTTAGCTTATGGAAGCTACCCCTGTGCTCGAAATCGCAGTCGAGCGTCGAGACTTAGGGGGGCGGCACGGAGCGACGAGGCCCAACGACTTAGCTTGTGGAAGCTACCGTTATGGTGGGAATTCTAGGAGCCGTTATAGGAACCATTTTTCGTGAGAATTGAGGAGGCGTTACAGGAACCATTTTTTGTGAGAATTGACAGGAGCCATTTTTGCGAGATTCGAGGAGTCACAAGATCCCTATATATACGTATCCCACACCCCCTTTCTCATTTTTCACTTTCACTCACTCTCTCTGGATCCCAGAGCTTCTCTCTCTAGAAGTTTTCCGTTACGCTGATGAGTTTTCCGGTTATCTTCAGTGAGACTTCAATCAGGTTAGTAATTTTAATATGTCTAGGGCTCAATCTGGCTCTTTAGCCTCTACCCCCAGTAGTGGTACTCGCACCGGTCTGTCGGATTCCTCTTCTTGGGAAAGGGATGAGAACGTGTATGTCGTGCAACCGCTTCGCACTCACAAGCTGTTTGTGGTGGAAAGCAGCGACTCGGATGAAGAGGGGTGTCCTGTCGGGGTCGTCGATGACGATGACGAGAAGGTTCAATCTACAAAGGAATCAATGACGAGGAGGGACCGGCCGAGGGGGCACGCTCCGCCGGAGGTGCGAGAGTTGAGGGTGAGCAGGCAGAGGGGATTGACTCTTCCTTGAAGGCGTCCGTCCTCGAGCCGCTGGCCACTCCGTCGCCTGAGAAGGCTCCCAAGATTTGGAAGAAAAAGATGAAGTGGACCATGCCCAGCAGTCCGAACAAGATGATCGCTCCTCGAAAGCTGGTGGTCCCCTTCCTGCCGCAGCCATTGTCGATCAGGAAGTACCCAAACGATGTTGGGGACTTGGTCCGTTACGAGGTACAACCCTCCTCGCCGAGCCGTGTGAAGATCAAGATGGACTGTACCCCCACTATTTTGAAAGAGGAGGACCAATCAGTGATTCGCACGAGCTACTTCATTGGGAGGGAGTTCGAGCTGATGGTCCCCATCGTCGGTGTTAGGCCTACCGACCATGTGGCACCCTGGTATTGCATCTTTCCTGTGGATGCGTTCTCCTCGGGACTGAGGCTGCCGACCCACCCCTTCATTCGTGAGGTACTAAATTGGGCCTCGTTATGCCCGATGCAGTACGGTCCGAACTCGTGGAAGCAGATGGTGAGCTTCGTCTTGCTGTGCGATGAGAGAAAGGTGCCGCTATGGCTGAACATCTTCTGAGCGATGCTGGGTGTTAGCTCGTTCGGCGAGTTTGAGGGGATTTATTACGTATCGCCTCGGAGTGGGGGCAAGGTCGTGCATGGCCACCCCGACTCGATAAAGGAATGGAAAAAGAATTATTTCGTCGTAAAAAGCGAGGAGCCATGGAAAATTCCGACACGTTGGAACTTCTTTAAGCCTAATTTTAGGGGCCCTAAGAAGAGCGAACTTTCGACCGAGGAGGGGGCCTTTGTAGAGTGCCTCCGGAAGAGTAATAGCATAAGTTGGCTGAAGGTAACAGAGAGTCACATGGCCTGTGTCGGACTGAGCCCCGCCCCGTCTCGTATGTCTGTCGTTCGTTTTTTCCTTTATGTAATTTTCTTTTGTGCTCATCACTTTTTAATAGATTTTCGTGCAGAGATGGACCCCGAATCGATCAAGGAGAGGAGGTTCGCCCTGAAGAGGCAAAAGACAGAGCAATTCGAGAAGGTGAAGCAGGCGGGGGCCTCTTCCAAAGCAACTCCCGAGGGTCAGCTTGAGCATAGGGCAAAGAGGGTGCGATCCAGTCAGATGAGGGAGACTGCGGTCGTGCCGAGCTCCAGCTCCTTGAAGGTGATGGAGGTCATGCACGGGAGTGTCCCTCCTCTCTGTGCCGATGCCCAGACCATGGTCAGGGAAGAGGGACTTCAGCCTTGGGCCCCTGACTGGTCCATCCGAAAGGGGGATACCCTGACCGAGGGTCCCATCGCAGTGGAGTTTGTGGACAAGATGGTCACACATT
This sequence comes from Hemerocallis citrina, assembly GCA_017893485.1. Classification (NCBI taxonomy): domain Eukaryota; kingdom Viridiplantae; phylum Streptophyta; class Magnoliopsida; order Asparagales; family Asphodelaceae; genus Hemerocallis; species Hemerocallis citrina. Next base: position 77,039,462 of record CM030358.1, on the reverse strand, counting down.
GGGATTGGCAGAGCATGAGTGCAGACACCTTCGAATCGGCTTACATGAGGTGGGCTCAGGCGAGCGTGCAGGTAAATTCCAAGGCCTTGTACTTTAGTTTTCATGCATTTGTTTCCACTCAAGTGTTTTTACCTCAGTTGCAGGCTTGTCTGTCCGGTGCTCAGGTGATGAGGCTCCATGACCAGAGCTGAAGTATGAGAGGAACCAGGCCAACCGCTTCAAGCACGAGATGATGGACCTGAAACTCACTTTAGATGCTTCGATGAAGCGAGAGCAGGCCCTGAAGGCTGACATGGCCTCGATGGCTGACGATGGACTGAGGAAGGAGGCGGCGCTGAAGAAGGCATTTGGGGTGGAGAGGGGGTTTCTCTCCTTGAAAGTCCAAGGCATGGTCATCGAGGCCCAAAATGAGGTGTACGATAAGGCGATGAGCCACGTCAAACACTTCTATCCGACCTTGGACCTAACGGGCTTCAATTTTGATATGGAGATCAACGAGCTGCCGAGGACCCCCGGGGGCGATGCTCCAGTTGAAAGGGAGACCGGAGCCGGAATTGCCAGTTGTCGACCTCGTCGTCGCTGCTGACACCGAGGGAGAGGTTGGCCATATGCAGTAGTTATTTTATTTTCTTTTTTACTTTTGTTTTTGAAATTTTATTTGCCGAATGCGGACTGGCCACCACAGTATTTTGTAAAGTCTTCTAATTTATAACAGGGTGTTTTTATTTGGCCAAGTGTTTTGACTTCGACTTTTGCTTTGATTTTGGGATGATCTTATGTCTGTCCGACCCTTCTGACTTGTATTCTTTGTAGATTAGAAGGTAGGGACCATGGGCCTCGGAATGATTTTTTGTTTCAATTCTGTCAGATGTCGGCCTCCCTCCTTGAGTCAAATCCTCGACGATCCGAGGTGACATGGCTTTGAAGCAAGATCAAGGTATTGGAGTTCAGCCTTGATCGATATCGGAAGGAAACTCATGATCACGATGCCGCTTTCCACTACTTCCGAAACAAGTCGAAGGAGCTGAGCGTGGAGGCCGCTCAATCGAAGAAGGCGATAGTCGAACGCGACCTGGGAGGTATAGGCCTTGGATTTTCCATGTCAAGTGCCTCGGTTCAAAGGCCTACCTCGGAGTTGCTCCTGCGCGAGGTTATTGTGGAGAAAGAGATCAAGATTCAGTGTTATAAGACGATGTTGGGGCTGTCGGTATCTTCAGGGGATGGGCACCCCTCGGGCCGTGAGCCGTCTCCGATTCGGCAGTTGGAATATGTGAGGCCGAGTGATGCTGTTGGCTGCTCCATAGATTCGGGCAGCCAGGCCGCGGAGCCAAGTCGCTCGGCGGGGTTTGAGTTGGCTCGTGTTAGCCCGGAGGGGCTCTGAGGGTAGTTTAGGCCGATGTGATAGTCGTTTGTAAAAATTCTATTGTACCGTGGCCTCCCGAGGTGTTTCTTAATAAAAACGACTTTCGATTTTATTCATTCATTTTTTATCGTTTACTTTGGTATCACTGGGGTTTTTTAGGCTTGAGGGTCGACACACAGCATTGAGCTTAGGTGCCTTAGCTTGAGAAAGCTGCCCATGTGCTCGAGGTTACCGTAAGGTGTCGAGGCTTGAGGGTCGGCACAAAGCGTCGAGCTCAGGTGCCTTAGCTTGAGAAAGCTACCCATGTGCTTGAGGTCACCGTGAGGTGTCGAGGCTTGAGGGTCGGCACAGAGCATCGTGCTCAGGTGCCTTAGCTTGATAAAGCTACCCATGTGCTCGAGATCACCATGAGGTGTCGAGGCTTGTGGGTCGGCACAGAGTGTCGAGCTCAGGTGCCTTAGCTTGAGAAAGCTATCCATGTGCTCGAGATCACCGTGAGGTGTTGAGGCTTGATGGTTGGCACAGAGTGTCGAGCTCAGGTGCCTTGGCTTGAGAAAGCAATCCATGTGCTCGAGATTACCGCGAGGTGTCGAGGCTTGAGGGTCCGCCCCACCAACATCAAGCTGGGTGACCTCGTGCTCAGGAAACTATCGGTATCCGATCCCCGCCAAAAGAAAAAGTTGGCCCCCAACTGGGAGGGGCCATATAAGGTCTCCAAAGTGCTATGCCCCGGTACGTACTGACTTACAGACCTAGAAGGCAGAATAGTGATGATGTCATGGAACGCGGAGCACCTTATCAAGTTCCTCGAAGGGGAGGATAACCTGATGTTGTTTGTTTTTGGGGTGTGTGGGCAACAGGTGTGAGTTCTTGTAATTTGTGTAGCGAAAGATGTGGTACTGGTGTCGATCCGATCCTAGCCTGTAGGGTCGGCTCGGGAGTAGCAGGAGAGAGGTGGAGGCCGGGTGCTCGGCTCGGATTTAGTAGCTCGACTCGGATCTAGTAGCTCGGCTCGGATCTTTTATACCTGCACACTGCCTAGAAATACTGGGAGAAGTCCCAGAGACAGGTCCTCCAACGATCTAGTCAGTCACTGAGAAAGCAACAATAGCTAGGGTTCAGGTGGGGAAAAGTTGATAACTTTTGTTGTAATAACTCTTTATGCATTGCTGGTATATACTTCTTTGGATGGCGGATTTTTTCCTGACCTCGTCGATTAGATCCAAGTTGGCTCTGAGGTCCGTTGAGTTATTATCCTCGTCAAATGCCATGGTCCTGGGAGAAGGGAGGCCGATCTCTAAGGGGATAACTGCCTCCGTGCCGTAGGTTAGGTTAAACGGCGACTCACTCATGGGAATTCTCTTCATCGTCCGGTGCACCCAGAGTACACTCGACATTTTGTCAACCCATAGCCCCTTGGGTGAATTGTCCAATCACTTCTTAAGGCCGTAAGGATCTGGCGGTTCGTGTTTTCGGCCTGGCCATTTGACTGAGGATGACATATGGATGAGAAGCGCTGTTGGACACCGAAGTCTTCAGAGAACTTCCGAAAGTTCTTGCCTGCGAATTGGATCTCATTGTATGTGATGAGGATCTGTGGGATCCCGAACTGGCAAATGATGTGCTTCTAGAAAAATTGCTGAGTTTGGTGCTTCGTGATTGTGGCCAGGGGCTCTGCTTCGATCCATTTGGTGAAGTAGTCGATGGCCACCACCAGGAACTTCCGTTGGCCCGTTGCTTTTGGAAAAGGACTGACCATGTCCATCTCCTACATAGCAAAGGGGGTTGGACTAACCAGGGAGCAGAGGTTGGCTTGTGGAAAGAGAATCTTTGGCAAGGACCGCACCTTTTGACGAGGTCTTGGGCGTCTTGCAACATGGTCGGCCAGTAGTATCCGTAATTTAGGGCTTTTCGGGCGAGCGACCTGCTCCCCATGTGGCATCCCCCGACCCCTTCATGCAGTTCTTTCAGAGCATATTTGGCCTCGTCGGGGGCCAAGCAGCGGAGGTATGGCCTTCCGTCGGTAATTGTGTATGAGCGCTTGAAGAGGGTCTCGTTGATTATGGTGAAACTTTCTGAATGGACCCTGATCTTGAAGAAGCTCGCCCTCCACCAGGAACTTGTTGATGGGAGTTGTCCAGTCCTTCGGTGGAGGTTCGGTGGCGAGGCAGAAGGCTTCGAGGAGGTCGATGCTGAGCTTTAGGAGGACTTCGATCCGGACGGTGTGGTCGAGGACCTCGAAGGATGAGGAAACGAGTTTTCATAATGAGTCAGCCTGGACATTTTGCTCGTTAGGGTCCGTTCTACTGAGGAGAAATCGAAGGTCGTTAAGAGCTGCTGGACTATTGTCAAGTACCGGACCAACAGAGCGTCACGAGCCTTGTACTCCCTGGTGATCGGGTTGACCACGAGCTGGGAATCGTTAAAGGCCCTGAGTTGTCTGGCCCCTGCCTTGGGCACCATGGTGAGCCCTGCAATCATAGCCTCATATTCGGCCTCATTGTTAGAAGCCAGAGAAGTTTAGGCTAAGAGAATACTGGAGGATGAAGTTGTCGGGGCCTTTGAGGATGACGCCCGCTCCGCTTCCCACCTCGCAAAATGATCTGTCAACATAAACTTCCCAGATCGGATCCGCCTCCTGAGATTCGGATGGCTCGGAGATAGTGCACTTCGTGATGAATTCGGCACGGGTCTGTCCCTTAATGGTTGTCCTGGGCATGTAGCTGATGTCATACTGGCTTAGTTCGATCGACCACTTGACTAAGTGGCTAGAGCTCTCAGGCTTGTGGAGGACGGCCTTCAGAGGCTGGTCCGTAAGGAACTGAATAGAGTGGGCCTGGAAGTAAGGACGGAGCTTTCGCGCGGCCATTATCAGTGCGTATGCCATCTTTTCCATCTTTGCGTATCTGGTCTCGGCCGAGAGCAAGACTTTGCTCACATAGTAGAAAGGCTTCTGAACACCATCTTCTTCTCGAACGAGCACGATGCTGAGCACGCTTTCTGAGGCTGAGAGGTATAGGAAGAGGGGTTTACCCGGTTTGGGTTTGCTTAGGAGCGGGGGGTTGGCGAGGTAGGACTTCAACTGGTCGAAGGCCTATTGCTGGGGGTCGCCCCATTCGAAGCCTTTTGTCCCCTGCAGGGCCTTGAAGAAGGAGATGGACTTCTCTTCTGACTTGGAGAGGAAGCGGCTGATGGCCGTCAGTCTTTCCGTATGCCACTGAACCTCCTTAACGTTTCTGAGAGGGACCATGTCGATTATGGCCTGGATCTTCTATGGGTTGGCCTCTATGCCGCGTTGGCTGATGACGAACCCAAGAAATTTTCCCGAGGAGATGCCGAAGGCGGACTTGGCGGGATTGAGCCTCATGTTGTGAGACCGGAGGACGCCAAAAGCTTCCTCGAGGTCGGCAACATGATCCTGTCCCCGTCGGCTCTTGACGAGCATGCCGTCGACATATACTTCCATGTTGCGACCGATCTGATCTTCGAAGACTCAATTGACAAGTCTTTGGTAGGTGGCCCCAGCGTTCTTGAGCCTGAAGGACATGATCTGGTAACAGTAGAGACCCTGGTCGATAACGAAGGACGTTTTGGTGATGTCCGGAGGGAACATCTAGATCTGATTATAGCCTGAAAAGGCATCCATGAAGGTCAGGAGCTCGTGACCTAACGTTGCGTCGATCAGACCGTCGATTCTCAGGAGGGGAAAGGATCCTTGGGGCACCCACTATTGAGGTTCGTAAAGTCTATACAGATACTCCAACTCCCGCTGACCTTCTTTACTATTACGATGTTAACTAGCCACTCGGAGTAGCTGACTTCTTAAATGAACCGGGCGGACAACAGTTTCTCAACCTCCACTTTCACTACCTGTTGCCTCTCTGGGGCGAACTTGAGTCATTTCTGGTGGATCGGCTTGGAGCCCGGAGCGATGCTTAGCCTGTGCATGACTAGATCTTCGAATATCCCGAGCATGTCAGACGGTATCCAAGCAAAGAGGTCGATATTGCGGCGGACACAATCAATTAGACCTGACTTCAGGTCGGCAGAAAGGTGCGGCTCACACGGAACCACTTGGACTTATCTCCCACTTTGAATGAGACCTCCTCCAATTCGTCCGTAGGCTCTGACTCGGGCTGGTTTCTTTCAGGTGGATGCCTGACTGCATCGAGGGGGAACACCCCGCCCCCGACCACGGTCATGTAGCACAATCGTGTATACTCCTGATTTCCTCTAATGACGCCGACCCCGAGGTCGGTGGGGAATTTTAACTTCAAGCGGTAGGCGGAGGGGACTACCTGGAGCGAGTAGAGGCCGGGTCGACCGAGGATGGCACTGTACGCTGCCTTGACATTGACCACCATAAAATCCATTGATTTGGTTCATTTGATGGGGGTTGTGCCAGCCGTTACATCCAACGTCACGATCCCTTCAATTTGTACTGGGACGCCCGAGAACCCATGCAGGGTGTACCCGACCGGCTTCAGCTTATCTCGGGGGAGCATGAGGTTCTCAAATGCTTCCAAGAAGAGGATGTGGACTGAGCTCCCGTTGTCCATGAGAATTCGGTAGACTTCGAAATTTGCCATGACGAGACTGATGATGAGGGCATCGCAGTGTGGGAGTTGGACTCTCTCTAGATCTTCTTCGGAAAAGGATACCGGTCGCTGCTGAATCTGGGGGGAGGGATGGTCCCTAACGGAGTTAACCTCTCGGACGAAGACCTTACAGGAGGTGTTATATCCCCCTCCCATAGGTCCTATAAGGACGCAGTGTAGTATGGGCTGCCCCCCCGTCTCCTCGGGCTCGGGGTCCCGCTCGGGCTGCCGGTTGATCGTCCGAGGAGGAGGCGAAGGCCTTGGATCCCTCTGCTCTCTCGGATTATCCCGAATGAACTCTCTCAAGTATCCTCGCTGGATGAGGGCCTCGATTTCTTCCTTAAGGGCCCGGCAGTATCCGTCTCGTGTCCGTTGTTTCGGTGGAAGCGGCAGTAGAACCTTTGGTCCTGCTTCTTATTATTGCTCGGTCGGGGAGGGATTCAGAAGAGTCCTTTATCCTCGATTTCCATTAGGATTGCCGAAACGTTCTGGGTCAAAGGCGTATACCTCTCAAATCGGGGGACCAGAGCTACTCTTTTGAGACTGGTTGTATCTTTCGTGGTTTTCTTGACGAGCTCGACCTCGTCGGCCTTCTGCTTCCCCTTGGGAGTGGCTTCTTTGGTGCTCTCCGAATTTAGGGCCTCTTCTGCTCGAATGTACTTCTCGACCCTGTTGAGCAGGTCGGGAAAGTCGACGGGTGGTTTTTTGGCCAGTGAAGCCTCTAGCTGACCGTGCCGAACATTGTGTCGGAAAGACGCTGAAGCGACGCCCGCATCAAGAGAGGAGATAGACCTTGCCTCTGTGGTAAACATTCGAACAAAATCGTGGAGCGACTCCCCTTCCTTCTGCCTGAGGTCCAGAAGGGACGCACTCGTCTTCTCGACCTTTCTGCTGGTCATGAAGTGAGCTAGGAAGTTTGCTTCCAACTGGTCGAATGAGAAGACTGGGCCGGGAAAGAGCTTTGAGAACCATTTCCGAGCCGGACCACGAAGGGTAGCAGGGAAGGCACGACAGAAGAGGGGATCCACATCACTGTGAATCATCATGAGGGTCTTAAACCCCTCCATGTGATCAGCGGGATCACCCTCTCCGTTGTAGGTCTCGAATTGGGGAGGCCTAAAATTTTGGGGGATCTCGGCTTCCAAGATTTGGGGGGAGAATGGGGGTCCGGTTGGCCGATGACCCTGACCCGACATTGGTCCGCCCTCGCCGCGATGGTCGAGGCAGTTCTCAATCTCTCGTAAGCGCCGGAGGACGACGTCCTCTTGTTCCATGGGGTGGGCCGATCCGTAGGACTCGCCTCCCTTTGCTCCCGACCGAGGGCCGGAGTTATTGCGGACCTCGGTTCCATGGCTGCCTTGGATTGCTTGAAGGACCTCGTCCCGAAAGTTTTGGAATTCGGCCCTCGTGGCTGGGGCTTGCCCCACCGGGTCCTACAGGGGCGGAGGTCCACGGGGTGAGTGGCTGTGTCCTGGATCGCGCTCTATGGATGGTCATCTGTGATGGTTCGAGACCGAGTTGGAAGCGGCCTCTCCCCTTGTCCAACTGGCCTGCCGTTCCAAGATGACTCATCGCAAATCAGTTGCGTTCGAGTGAGAAGCACCCAGGCCGTGTCCGGCCGTGCCGTTGACCAGTGGTTGGTGGGAACCCTGGGCGTCCGCACGACTGTGATGTGGAAGGTCCGGGTGTCGCGCCGAGGTGACGACCCTTCTGGCTTTGAAGGCCATGGGAGAGCTCGGACTTAAGGGGACATTCCTGGCTGGGCTCGGACTACCAACGGTACCTGTGTTCCCACAGACGGTGCCAACCTGATGCTGTTTGTTGTTGGGGTGTGGGGGCAACATATATGAGTTCTTGTAATTTGTGTAGCGAAAGATGTGGTACTGGCATCGATCCGATCCTAGCTTGTAGGGCCGGCTCGGGAGTAGCGGGAGAGAGGTGGAGGCCGGGTGCTCGGCTCGGATCTTTTGTACCTGCATACTGACTAGAAACACCGGGAGAAGTCCTGGCGACAGGCCCTCCGACGATCTAGGCAGTCACTGAGAAAGCAACAGTAGCTAGGGTTCAGGTGGGGAAAAGTTTATTACCTTTGAAAGTGAGGAGGGGGGCTAATATTTATAGGTAGAGGTAAACGGGTCTGCGATCCTAACGGACCGAGTCGTACTCGTTTGCCTGTGGGCCTGAATGGGCTGAAGCCTGTTTGACCTGTTTGACCTGATGATCATAGGGGAGTGAAATTTGAGGAGATCTGAGGATCCTGATTGTGCCACTCTCTTTATTCCATATCAGTACCTTAAGATGGATTGATAAATTATACATCCGGCAGTTCATATATTTTGCTTAAGACAAAAGGAAGAGGTGTATGTTCTCTAAGGAGGGGATTGGTGGATGGTAGGCATTTTGAAATCAGAATATGTTCCATTCGCCTTGGCAATTATGCAACAACACACCCTTAAATATATCGACCGCAATGAGAAAAATAGTGGGATAAGCGTGTTTATCTAGGGAGAACAAATATTACTTGAAAATTATTGTAGATTTTTCCTCATAAAATAAATTTGGATAAACATATAATTCGAAGAATTAAAGATTCACACAACTATTGGAAAAGGCGAAGTACAAGTTATTGATCAACGAGTTTGACATATTTACCGCGATATAAATGGATCGGCTAATAATTGAGCAAGATTTTCAATAGAAAATGAGAGAAGCCACAAATGACACGATCTATCTTCCGATTTTGGACAATAAATTATATTTTGGGACCTCAACTAGGTTTACAAAATTCGAAATAAGACAAGAAAAAATTGTGTGGATGGGTTTCCACCAAATTCAGATAAAAAACTAGTTAGCAAGCCGATGCAACAGCGTGCTCAACTGGGACAAAGCCTGACAGAGTATATTTGGAGGTAGGGATGGCAAACGGGTCGGGTCAATCCGCGACCCGCCCGCTTAACCCGGCCCGCGAAATGCCTGTTCGGGTTCGGGTCGAACTCGTTAACAGAAACGGGTCGACCCGGGTCGTAAAATACGCGGAATCAACCCGGCCCGATAACCCGCCTATTTGAACCCGACCCGCTCGCGAACCCGCGGGTCGACCAGCGGGTTGCGAACCGTTTGATCCGTACGGGTCGCTCATTAACCCGAGAGCTGCTTCAACGGCTATTGTAGCCGTTTTTTTGTGTTTTTTTTTGGATTTTTTCCCCTATAAATACCCCTAAAATCCAAACAAAAAATTCACACCTTACTCTCTTACTCTCTCTACTATTATTACTCAATTCATTTCAATTTGTGAACAATTGAACAAACAAGGTAGCAAGACATATACACAATCAAACGACAAATTTCGATCGTATCGAACTCAAAATTCAACTACGTCTTCAAGTCTTCAACTCTCCTCCAAGTGATCAAGTCTTCAACTCTCCTCCAAGCTCTCTTCAAGTCTTCAATTCCAGACTTCTACTTCTATTTCTATTCTTATTTTTACGGGTTTTTTTATATACGAGTATCCACGGTGAATGGTATCAAAATTTCATATCCCTCTTCTTCTATTTTTTTTTTTTTGTAGTTATAATTTTTTGTATCATATTTATTTATTGGTTTTTTGATCTTCTCTCTCACAACTCTCTTGTTTTCTAGACTTTTTTTTGTAACTTATCGCACCTATATTGTGTTTAATTTTTTTACATACACTACTACATATCAACATATCTAGATCACGCGGTAGCAGCCGTAGTCAAAGTGGACAAGATTCCACCGGCACTTCCGGTAGGCCTCCAATTGTCCTACAAAATGACCCCGCCGAAGACTACCTTAATCCTCCTCCCCAACAATGGGGTACACATGATGAGTTTGTAGGAGACATAGAATTAGAAGAAGAACCACAACAACAAGCCACCGAAACAACACAACTGGCTACTAGTAGGAAAACTAGAGGAGAAAGTAGTGAATGACACAAATTTTATGATTATATTCCGGACGAAAATGTACCGGATGTAGGTTTAAAAGTGTGTAAAATATGTTCGAAGCCATACAAATAGAAGAAAGGTGAGGACACGGGTACAATTAGACGACACATCCAAATTGTGCATTAAGAACTTCTTGTTGACCTACCCGGCCAGCAAAAAATCCACCATAGGACCGGTCTAGTTGATAGCCACCTGATGCTGTTTATTTCTGAGAAACGTGTGGAAGCACCAGGTGTGAGTTCGAACTCAATTTGTATTGAAGGAGATTGCCACTCGTCTGCCGACCTTCAGTTGACCTTCTGGGACCTACGATGAGCTCGGAAAGATGTTGAAGGCTGGGCTCGGATCGGAAGGGTCGGATCCGAGGTCTTGTGTACCTGCAGACGGTCCTAAAACACCGGGGTTTGTCCCGGTGGCGGACCCTCCGACGCTCTAGTCAGTCTCTGTGAGAGAGTAGCAATAACTAGGTATATTTAAGTGGCAAAAGATTGATTACCTAAAAAAGGTGGGTGTGGGTCTAGTATTTATAGAGAATCCCAACCGGGTTTGGTTCCACTTGGGGGCCGGGTTTGGATCCGAAAGCCCATGGGCCTGACGTGGCAGAAGGCCCAGGGGGTTTAGGGCGGACGTGGCGATACCAGGAGTGGTATAGGGCTGACGTGGCGAAACCCTTGGCGGTATTTGGAGCTGACGTGGCCCATCGTGAGCCCTCTGTGCCTCTGGGGGAATCGGAGGGCCTAGGCTGTGCCAGGTCATCCTTCTGCCCCGCCAGAGAGGGGGGACGGCCTGAGGGACTGCTCCGGATCGGACTCCGGGGGATACTGAGGCTCGTCAGTACGAGGAGGCCGGCACTGTGAGGGAAAACACGAGGTTCGGCACCAACCCTGAAGTGGTCCGGAGCCGAACCAGGTTGTTATTTTTGCTTTTCTGAGTAGGAATTGTATTGGGCCCTGGTTGGGCCTCAGGCCATTTTTACACTGTCACACAAGCCCCCCACTCCTGCAGGGGGTGCGGGAGCTAGCCGTGGAGGAGTGCTCATGTTTGTAGAAATGGGATGGTGAGTCACTGGATCTTCGTGAGAAGACTATCCTGGTGTCAGACCCGACCTCGAGCCGGTCGAGGGATTATGGGCCAACAAGGGGGGTGGCGAGCCGTTGGCCTTCCTGAGAAGACCACCCTGGTGCCAGACCTGACCTCGAGCTTGGCGAGGGATTACGGGAAGGCAAGGGCGATGGCGGGCCGTGAAGCCTTCCTGAGAAGACTCCCCTGGTGCCGGATCCGACCTCGAGCTGGTCGAGGGATTATGGGCCAACAAGGGGGGTGGCGAGCCGTTGGCCTTCCTGAGAAGACCACCCTGGTGCCAGACCTGACCTCGAGCTTGGCGAGGGATTACTAGAAGGCAAGGGCGATGGCGAGCCGTGAAGCCTTCCTGAGAAGACTCCCCTGGTGCCGGACCCGACCTCGAGCTGATCGAGGGATTATGGGCCAACAAGGGGGGTGGCGAGCCGTTGGCCTTCCTGAGAAGACCACCCTGGTGCCAGACCTGACCTCGAGCTTGGCGAGGGATTACTGGAAGGCAAGGACGATGGCGGGCCGTGAAGCCTTCCTGAGAAGACTCCCCTGGTGCCGGACCCGACCTCGAGCTGATCGAGGGATTATGGGCCAACAAGGGGGGTGGCGAGCCGTTGGCCTTCCTGAGAAGACCTCCCTGGTGCCAGACCTGACCTCGAGCTTGGCGAGGGATTACTGGAAGGCAAGGGCGATGGCGAGCCGTGAAGCCTTCCTGAGAAGACTACCCTGGTGCTAGACCTCACCTCGAGCTGGTCGAGGGATTACGGGCCAACAAGGGGGGTGGCGAGCCGTTGGCCTTCCTGAGAAGACCACCCTGGTGCCAGACCTGACCTCGAGCTTGGCGAGGGATTACTGGAAGGCAAGGGCGATGGCGAGCCGTGAAGCCTTCCTGAGAAGACTACCCTGGTGCTAGACCTGACCTCGAGCTGGTCGAGGGATTTCGGGCTAACAAGGGGGATGGTGATCGGTTGGCGCCCCAGAGTGATTGAGCGGGGATATCCCACCATTCCTGTGGAGCATTGAAGGCTCTCCGAGAACGGTGTGATGGTCCAATTTCCTAGGGGCATTTAATGGCGCCGCCTAATAAATGTAGATGGTGCATGGTTTTCCGTTGATTGACCTTCCCTGCGCCTCGACGGTTAGTCCCTGGGGGAGGTTATAAATACCTCTCCCCTCCATTGTAGGTATGATCAAAACAGGGGTGGCCCATTGGCTCTCAGAGGTGTCTGCTTCGGCGGACGCCTGTCTTTGGCTAATATTTACGACCCTAGCAGCGTCGGAGAGGTGGCTACTCTGCCGCCCTGATCTTCTCTTGGATCTGATGGACCTTGATATGGTAGCCAGATCTACGGGAGATCAGGGCGAGAGGGGTGACGGCCGAGATCCGTGCTGTGGGAAGAGGAGCTTCGGTTTAGTGGTGGTTTTGCCGTCTGGATCCCTTTTCGGGTCAGACTGCCCTGTCATGGAGGTTTGGCCCGGGAGAGATCCAGACGAAAAGACGCACCCACCGTATACCGGCCTTGGGGCTGAAGGGCCTCGGATGGGGGGGTCACCTCCCGTCGGGGGTCGGTCAGTCTGTCTTGATAGGGCTGTAGGCGATGGTGGTTTCTGTTTCACCCTCGAACAGTTCGGGGTTTCGGCTGCCGAGGCTGTAAGTCCCGGGCTGCTCGAGGGTGAGAGGGGAACTGGTCGAACGCTGGAGCCCAGGGCGTCTGTCATATGATGGCGCCTTAAACCTAGTAAAAAATGTTTTCTCCGTCGTGTATCCCACCCGACCCGACCCCAGAGTTAGGCCGTCAGTCTGGCGTCTGATGACGTCCCCCGCACAGGTTTCGAGGACGCGGCGCGATTTTCCAGGCGGCAGTTGTGCGTCAATCAGTGAACAGTAATCGCGGAAGTCGAGGAGCTGTTCTTCCCTTATATAAGTATTCCCCCTTTTTTCCCTTTCGCCCACTTTAATCTTGCTGCTTTTTTCTTCAAAAAATCTTCCAACCCTTCAGCGATTGTTCTTGCAGTTTGCCGTACTCGGCTCGCCCTCCCGAAGCGGTCCCAGGTTAGTTTGGTAAGTTTGTTTTATCTTTAGGCACATATGGATAGGGCTCAGTCCGGTTCGTCGGCGTCGTCGTCCAGGGGGGAAGTAAAGCCTGACTCTCCGTCGACGTCGTGGGAAGAGCCCATGTTCGAGGAGGGGTCGGTGCCCGTTGTGGGCCATACTGGCTCGGTTTCTTTGGAGGACTCAGTAGGTGAGGGGGAAGCGGTACACAAGTCGAGGGCGTCGCGTTCTCGACGTCCCTTTGTGGTGGAGAGTAGCGGGTCGGAGGGAACCGGCGAGGGTTCGGACGGCCTTCGCGTGCTGGAGCTGTCTTCCGATGAGGAGAGGGGCGAGGGTAATATAGTGAGGAGATCCACCGCTCAGGGTCGAGGACCGTCGGAGCGAGTTAAGAAGGAGAAGAGGGCCCCAGGAAAACCGGGGTCGAGGACCGGCGGTTCGAGCAAGGCGCCAGTTTTCCGTAATTTGATGACGGGTTCGCCCGTTCAGCCGAAGCATTTCCGTCAGTATCCCGACGACCTTTCTGACCAGGAGCTCTTCGGAGTGCAACCCTCTTCGCCGAGCCGGGGGAGGGTGATGATGGACGCGATCTCGACCGTTTTGGAGGGCGGGGATTTGGAGGTTCTGCAGCTGGCGTATCATATAGGGCCAGGTCACGAACTGCTGATGTCGAGCCCTACTCTGCGTCCCACCGATCCCTTATCAGCTTGGTACTGCGTCTTCCCAGTGGACGCTTTTATCTCTGGCCTGAGGTTGCCAATCCACCCGTTCATTAGGGACGTGTTGAACTGGGCCTCCTTGGCGCCCATGCAGTACGGGCCGAACTCTTGGAAGCAGATTATCTGCTTTATGCTGATGTGCGGGGAACAGCAAGTACCCCTGCGGCTGAACGTGTTCCGTGCAATGTTGATGGTCAATCCGTCGGCCGAGGGTGTATACTATATCTCTCCCCGGAGTGGGGGGAAGGTCGTTCGCCACCACCCAGATTCCATCAAGGGATGGAAGGAGAAGTATTTGGTGATCCGGAGTGAAGAGCCATGGGACATTCCTACTCGATGGAACCACTCCAAGCCGAGCCACCCACCGCCGAGGCAGGGGGATCTGTCGGCAGATGAATGGGGGTTTGTCGAGCGCCTCCGCCAGTCACCTAGTATTGATTGGACGGAGGTGACGGAGACCACTCTGGCGAGCGCTGGACTGAGCCCAGCTGTTATGCGTATGTAGTTGTTCCTTTCCTCTGGGTCCTTTCTTGCTTTCTTGCTCATTGCTCTTAACGGTTTTTTCTGCAGATATGGATGAGGCATCGATCCAAGCAAGGCGGCTTGCCATGAAGAAGGAAAACGCCGAGAAGAAGAAGGCGGAGGCGGTGAAGAGGCCGAGGGAGCTGCCCCTTGTTATCTCGGAAGTCCAACTCGAGCCGAGGACCAAGAGGGGTCGCTCCGAGACGAGCAAGGGCGTGGCTTCTTCGAAGGGTCAGGGCCGAGCGGGGGCCCATGTTCTCGACAAGGGGAAAGGTCCCTGGGTCGAGGTCGAGGAAGAGGATCCGGTGGTGGAGCTGTTGCGGCAGCGGTGGGCTCCTGACTGGTCGGTTCTGATGGGGGACCGCCTGACAGAGGAGGCCCAAGCCGTCGAAGTGGTGGAAAAGCTGGCGACCCCTCGCGATCGCAAGGCGATGGAGGGTGAGCCCGTAGAGGCGGCGTTCGCCCGCCTGGCACAGGCCACTGTGCAGGTAAGTCTGTCGACTCTGTCCCTCCTTGTTGATTTATGTGCCGAGGCCTCATCTTTGTCTGCCGTTGGTTGTAGGCTTGTATACAGGGGGCCAACATCAAGAACCTGTACGAGGCGTCCCTGGCTCAAGAGCGAGCTCGAGCGGAAAAGAGCGAGCTGGAGATGAAGGAGATGCGAATCGAACTCGAGGGTTCGCATAAGAGAGAGCAGCAGCTGGAGCTCCAGCTCAAGGCCAAGGATGTGGAGTGGGAGAAGAAGATGGCCTCCCTGAAGACGAAGTTCACCAAGGAGGCGAAGGAGGTGTTGCATACGGGCTAGCAGATGGTGATCGCGGCCCAGGACAAGAGCTATGAGAGGGCCCTCAGCCACATGAGGCACTTCTTCCCGGCCCTCGATTTGTCCAATTTTGAGTATGATATGGAGATCGAGGGGACGTCGAAGACTCCGGGCGAAGAAGGGCCCGCCGTCGACCCCTCGGCCGACGCTCCCGTGGATCCGTCCGTCGGCGCGGAGGTGGGTCAATGAGTTGTGTAATTTTTGTCTTTCTTTTTCTCTCCCTCGATTGTGTTTGCCTCCCGCGGACTGGCCACCGCATTTTTTGTAAGAAACACCTGGATTTATAGTGGCAAGAAAAGTTTTTTGACCGGCCGGTTGTTTTGACTTCGGACATTTCTGAATCTTCTTGAGAATGTGTGTTGAGTTGGTTGGTTATCTTGTAGGTCGCGGCTCTCCTCCCTGAAGGGGACTCCCGTAGTTTCTATGTGGCGCGACTCCGGAGTAAGGTTAAGGTCCTGGAAGCCGCGCTGGCTCGTCATCGAAGGGGGGCTCGGGACACTGATGAAGCTTGTAACTTTTATCGGAATAAGTCCGCCGTCTTGAGTGCGGAGGCGCGCCGGTTGAGAAGAGCGATGTGGGATCGGGAGCTCGGCGGTACGGACCTTAGACGAGCCGGGCTAAGTACCTTGGTGCCGAGGTCCTCTCCTGGGGGGTTACCTCGCGACGTCTTTGTGGAGAAGGAGATGGAGATGCCTCGTTACAAGGCGATGTTGGGTGCCTCGTTCTCTTCCTCCTTGGGTCGACAGGCGGAGGGGGTTCCCTCTGCGTTGCTGCTGTTGCAGTGGGCGCGACCGGATGATGCCCAGAGTTCGGTGGCTGGACTGTCGATTGTGGCTGAGGCTAAGGAATATCACAACGAGGGGAGGGGCCCCTAGTTGCTTGGTCGAAGTACTCTTTGTCCCTCGTTGGGCCCGAGGGGCCCTGATCTACCTGATTTGAGAAGAGTGGAGCGGTCTTGTAACGGTCTTTGTTTTTCATTCGTTTTATTTTTTCTCTTTGGAACGAAAAATAAAGGGGTATGAAAGAAGAATCCTTTTCCCTCCTCGCTCCGGCCAGCGATGTGGTACGAAATGTCGAAGGCAAGGTCTGGCTCCATCGTTCCGCGAGGGATCGAAGTGGGGCCTTAGGAAGGACCTTCGGTCCGGACTCGTATTGAGATTACCGAGACATTTGGGGTTCGGATAAAAAGGGATATTTTTAGTATAAGGTAGGGAGGGCCGCTAAGGCAGCCCTTTACAAACGAGGGTTTACACCAAAAAAAAGATTTACATTTAGCCGGGCCATAGTCTATGCTCGTCCGGCGTCGAGGGGGAACACACCACCACCGACGGTGGTCATGTAGCATGATCGCGCTGCTTCTTGGCTGCCTCGGACGATGCCGACTCCTTGAGGGGTGGGGAACTTGAGCTTCAGATGGTAAGCCGAAGGCACCGCTTGTAGGGAGCATAGTCCAGACCGGCCAAGTATGGCGTTGTAGGCCGCCTTGACGTTGACCACCATGAAGTCCATGGATTCGGTCCTCTTGACAGGAGTCGACCCGGCGGTAACGTCGAGGGTAACAATCCCTTCTATTACGACAGGGACGCCTGAGAACCCGTGCAGGGTGTACCCAGCTGGCTTGAGTTTTCCTCGGGGTAACTTGAGATTTTCGAAGGCTTCGAGGAAAAGAATATTCACTGAGCTACCGTTGTCGACGAGGATCCTGCGGACCTCACAATTAGCCATGTGGAGGTTGATGACGAGAGCATCGCAGTGGGGCAAGCGAACACCTTCAAGGTCTTCTCCTGAGAAGGAGACCGGCCTTGATTGTAATTTGGGCGAGGGGTTGTCTTTGACAGCGTTCACCTCTCGAAGGAAGGCTTTTTTGGAAGTGTTTGATTCACCTCCCATCGGCCCTCCGTGGACACAGTGCAAGATGAAAGGGATATCCGCGGCTCCCTCGGAGTCGGGGTCCCGACTCTGGGACTGGTTTGGAGCAGGGTTCGGGGGCGATTGCCTCCGGTTCCTAACGTCTCGCCGATCCCGTGGGCCTTCTCGGGTAAACTCTCGGAGGTATCCTCTGGAAATGAGTTCTTCAATTTCGTCTTTCAGGGCTCGGCATTGGTCGGTTTCGTGCCCGTGATCTCTGTGGAAGCGACAGTAAAAGCGCTGGTCTCGATTCTTGTTGTTATTAGATCGGGGGGGTAGTCGGACAATGCCCTTGTCTTCGATTTCCAAGAGGATGGCGGAGATGTTATGCGTCAGGGGAGTGTACCTCTCGAAGCGGGGGACTGGCGGGACCTTCTTTATGGCCCCCGGGTCCCTTGGAGCTTTCTTTGGTGGTTCGACTTCCTCGGTCTTCCGCTTTCCTTTCCCGGTGGCATCCCTGGCATCTTCGGGATTAAGGGCCTCTTCTGCCCTAATGTATTTCTCGACCCTATTAAGGAGGTCGGGAAAGTCGACGGGGGGTCTCTTGGCCAGAGAGGCCTTCAGCTGTCCGGGGCGGACGTTGTGTCGGAATGCCGCTGAAGCGACGCCTGGGTCGAGGGAGGAGACCGACCTTGCCTCAGCGGTAAATCTCCGGACGAACACTCTGAGTGATTCCCCCTCTATCTGTTTGAGCCCAAGTAATGAGGCGCTGGTCCTTTCGGCCTTTCGGCTAGTGGCAAAATGGGCAAGAAAATTGCCCTCGAGTTGGTCGAAGGAGTAAATGGAGCCGGGGGCGAGTTTCGAGAACCACTCGCGAGCTGGACCCCGAAGGGTGGCGGGGAAGGCTCGGCAGAGCAGGGGATCCGAGGCGCTGTGAATCATCATGAGGGTTTTGAAACCCTCCATGTGATCAGCAGGATCTCCCTCGCCGTCGTAGGTCTCGAATTGAGGGGGTCGGAAATTCCGGGGTATTTCCGCTTGGAGGATGGGGGCGGAGAAGGGTGGACGGACAGGTCTGTACCCCTGAGCCATTCTTTGGCTGCCGTCCCCTATGTGATCGAGGCGGTCCTCCATTTCTTGTAGGCGTCTTAGGAGTACGTCGTCGTCTTCCGGCTGGATCGTTGAAGGGCGGGACGCGCTGGCTTCGGCGTCCGACCCCGTTTGGGAATGGAGGGTTTCTTCCCTGGGGGCCCGTCGGAGGGCTCCCAGCATTTCTTTTCGGAAGTCTTGGAATTCCTTATGAGTGACGGGGGCTCTTTCGGCCCGGTTTGGTTGGTCCGAGGGTTGTCTTCCGACTCGGCTGAGCGCGGACCTTCGTACCTCGGGCGGCTGTCTCGGACGGTTCGGGACCGGGTTGGAAGCGGCCCTTCCCCTGCGGCGGGTAATCTTGCGGTTGAGGATTATTCCCCGGAGGTCGGGCTGGGCTGGCCGGCCGACGCTCCTTTGGGACTCCCGAGAGGGGGCCTTGTGTTTCGACGGGCGTGGCCTGGCTTTATCGGTGGGTGGGGGCGAGTCCCGTTGGTTGACGGAGGAAGCAGCCCCCTTGCCTTTGGAGGCCATGAGGATTCGGCTGTCGATGGCCTTTGAGGGTCTGGGTCGGATCGGCTTCTGGAGCAGCTGTTTCCCACAGACGGCGCCAACCTGATGCTGTTTATTTCTGAGAAACGTGTGGAAGCACCAGGTGTGAGTTCGAACTCAATTTGTATTGAAGGAGATTGCCACTCGTCTGCCGACCTTCAATTGACCTTCTGGGACCTACGATGAGCTCGGAAAGATGTTGAAGGCTGGGCTCGGATCGGAAGGGTCGGATCCGAGGTCTTGTGTACCTGCAGACGGTCCTAAAACACCGGGGTTTGTCCCGGTGGCGGACCCTCCGACGCTCTAGTCAGTCTCTGTGAGAGAGTAGCAATAACTAGGTATATTTAAGTGGCAAAAGATTGATTACCTAAAAAAGGTGGGTGTGGGTCTAGTATTTATAGAGAATCCCAACCGGGTTTGGTTCCACTTGGGGGCCGGGTTTGGATCCGAAAGCCCATGGGCCTGACGTGGCAGAAGGCCCAGGGGGTTTAGGGCGGACGTGGCGATACCAGGAGTGGTATAGGGCTGACGTGGCGAAACCCTTGGCGGTATTTGGAGCTGACGTGGCCCATCGTGAGCCCTCTGTGCCTCTGGGGGAATCGGAGGGCCTAGGCTGTGCCAGGTCATCCTTCTGCCCCGCCAGAGAGGGGGGACGGCCTGAGGGACTGCTCCGGATCGGACTCCGGGGGATACTGAGGCTCGTCAGTACGAGGAGGCCGGCACTGTGAGGGCAAACACGAGGTTCGGCGCCGACCCTGAAGTGGTCCGGAGCCGAACCAGGTTGTTATTTTTGCTTTTCTGAGTAGGAATTGTATTGGGCCCTGGTTGGGCCTCAGGCCATTTTTACACTGTCACACCACCCTTATGATCCCGAACTTGATCGTCGGGAAATAGCCCGATTAGTAATCAAAGAAGAGTTACAATTTTCCTATCCCGAGAGTAGGGACTTGAAAAATTTTAGTCAAACCGCCTTAAACCCTTATTTTAGAAGAATTCCTAGGAATACTTGCAAATCGAATTGTTTTAAAATGTACAATGAAAAGAGGAAAGCTTTGATTGCAATTTTATGGAGTTTAACTTGTAGAGATAGTTTAACTTCCGATTGTTGGACGGGTTGCAACAATATTCCAATGATGGGAATAACCTGTCATTGGATCGACAATGATTGAATTTTTCAAAAAAGAATCATATCACTTGCCCCGTTGCCCTATCCCCATAGTGGCAATGAAATTGCAAACTGTATTTTAGAAATTTGTGATATTTTTCATATTCGCGATAAAATTACGTGTATAAATTTTGATAATGCATCTAACAACAATGCATCAATTAGTATTTTAAAAACCGCATTAAACCTTTCATCTAACAATATTTTTCATGTTTGATGTGCATGTCATATTTTAAATTTGTGTTCAAGATGCATTAAAAATTGCCGAACCATACATAGTTAAAATTAGAAATTGTGTACATTTTATTGCATTAAGTGGCACCATATTTCAAGAATGGAAAGCTTGGTGTAGGCTAAAAAATGTACCTTTTAGAAAATATCCAAATGATGTTAAACACTGATAGAACTCTACTTTTGATTTGCTACATATTGTTACTTAATATAAAGCATGTATAAATAATTTTTGTATTGCAAAAAATATGCCAAATTTTGAAATGACTCCCGTCGATTAGTTTTATGCCGAATCTTTGTTGAAATTTTTAGAATCTTTTAAAACCGCAACTTTCAAATTTTAAAATCTTATGAATCTACTTCTAGTAGCATTTTTATTTCAATAGTTACTATGATACAAACTTTTAAAGAAATGATCGATGATGCTTTTGTTGGCGATATTGTAAAACCTGTATATACAAAAATTTTGAAGTATTTTAAACCTCCTCCAATGTTGTATTGTTTGCTACTGTGATGGATCCTCGTATCAAATTAAAAGGTACGAAGAGTTTAATTAAAATATTTTTTAATTTACTTGGGGATGATGATAATGAAATTGATTGTGTTTCTTTTTTAGTTAAATTTGAATAGACATTAAATAACTTGTATGATTATCATGATAGATGTTTTGCTTCTAGTAGTACAATTTTTTTAGTTAGTTCTTTTTCTGCTACTTCTAAAGGTAAGGGTAAGAGTGAATTTTATGATAGAACATTTAATTTACTTGCACAAATTCAATCAAAAATATATGGGACTAATCAACCAAATGAATTACATTGGTATAACCAACAAGATTCTGAGTCTTTTAGTTCTTCACTAGATATTTTACAATGGTGGAAAGACCATGAACACACTTATAGTATTCTTAAATATATGGCTAAAGATCTACTAACTCCTCCTATCTCTACAGTTGCTTCTGAAAGTGTATTTTCTACAAGTGGCAGGATTCTAACTGATTACAGGAATCGCTTGAAGCCCTAATCGTTAGAGATGCTCGTCTGCACAGAAGACTGGCTGAAGGCTGAAGATAAGACCCAAGGAAAAATATTCGATACGTCCACAAGTGGGAGCAAATCGCCGGAAGAAGAAGAAGAAGAAGAAGAAGAAGAAGAAGAAGAAGAAGAAGAAGAAGAACAACAACAGCAACCAAAATGAAGAATTCAAGACCAACAACAACAAGTCAACAACAACAAATTGAAGGCCATCAAATTGAAGACGATTGTAAATGGATAAAAAATTATATTAAATTTTTGCTTGTTATTTAAAATTAGAAAAATTGAAGTAAATTGAAATTGTATATAAGAAATTTGTTATTGTATAAAACAAATTTGCAGAAAATCTTTATTTCTTATTACAAATTGTGAAACTTGTATAAGTTGAAATCATATTAATAATATATTATTTTTTTTTGGAAATTTCACTCTTTCACTCTTATTATTATTATTACAATTTTTTTATGATTATTATTAAAATTACATTACTTTTTTTAGAAGTAAAAAAAAAGTTAACTCTAGCTGGGCCAACCCGCGACCCGACCTGGGTTGGACCCGAAAGGGTTCACGGATTGGGCAGCACCGACTTGGACATGGACATTAGCAGCTCCGTCCGAGGTGGTCGACCTTCAAACTTCAAATTGTACCATCATCCTAAAGCTGTCAATAGGCTAGTCCGGCTCGACCCGAGACCAGAATTTGGGCAAGCCGAGCAGATCATGGGTCAGACCACCGGGCAGCGGGCCATTGTCAGGCCGGGCCAGACGAGCCAAATATTGAAGGGGATCGTTCAAACATGATCTTATGCTCGTGACCCACGGCGAGTCGGGTCAGGCAGGTCGAGTGGGCTAATGGGTCGGGTCGGGGCATTGTGAATTTTTATAGTTTATTTTTTTTTTTAATTTAGTGAGGTTATATGTGTCTTTTAAAATGGGCTAGTAATTAAATTTGTTACCACAAGAGATGTACATTTTCATGCTCGCAAATCCAGCAAAGCAACCACAAAAAGTATTTTAAAGATAAATATATATCTATTTAGTGACAGGCCTCGGGTCGAGCCAGACAAACAAATATCGGGAAACATCGGGTCTGCCAACTTGGGCCTACGAGCATGGAAAGGTGTCCAAACCAACCTGCTAATATTGGGTCGGGTTAGTCGGGCAAGCTTGGGTTGGGTTTGGTCCAACAAAATTTCAGGTTGGATCATCTAGTTAGCAGGCCGACCATGCCCGTTGACAACTCTAACCTGACCATATAGCAGTTGACAACTAATTGATGAAGGGTGGTTTTTATAGTACATTTTTTAAAAGTGTCAAACTTGGCAAATTCCCAAAAGAAAAACACACAACCACAAAAGGAATTTTGACACACGCCACCACCACAATAGGAATTTTGATGAACACTACACCTCTGTAGTTTCCCTTTCGATGCAACTGCTCCCTTTGACTCAATGTCCTTAAAACTTTAAGGTAAGATGACTCTTTTGCCCCTGTTTAATATTCTCTAAACACAATGCTTTTTATCCAAATAAATAATATTAATAAAAGAAAAATTCCTGCACCCCTTTTCCTTCTCTTCTTTCTTTATATTGTCTTTCTCACTTCCATCTCATTTACCGTAATCATTAAATTCAAACCATCAAACGAACTCATCTCGAAATTCGTTCTTAAGGTCTTTGCTAAAAATAATGTTGGCTTTATATATGGTCACACATGTGGAGAATTGACCAACAAATTAAATAGAAGAATTCAGTTAAATTGTTGACGACATTTAATTTTAAGGGGATGAAATATTCATCAAAATTTCACGGGAGACCTAGTGCCACACTGGGGGGGGGGGGGGGGGGGGGAGTCGTTTGGAATAATAGTTGTTGCAAGGATAATGGTTGAAGCTCCATCTCACAATCCATTCCTCTAGAAAGTTTTGCCCCGATAAAGAAATAGAAAAATAAATCAATCAAATAAATCAATTTATCTAGAAAGTCGTAATAGTTGAAACGACTATGGCCTGTTAAATTTCTGGATCCGTAGGCAAGATGAATATAGCTTCCTAGGGGAGCTTGTTGAAAAAGGCGGCAAGGGACCGTACGAGAGATGAAGGTATTTTCTGATCTGGACAAAACAGTCTAAAATTTCCAGATCCAGTAACCTCCCTTCTCCACAAATTTCTCTCTCTCTCACACACACTGTGAGAGAGAGAGAGAGAGCCCTCATCCTCCCCCGCGACCACCACCTCTGCGTGATGCGATTTGATCGTTGGCGACAACTGTAGGGTTAGGATTAGATAAAAATAAATTTATTTATTTGTCATTTTATTAATAGAGCAAATTTTGATTTATTCACAAATATTGATATTGTGAATCAATAAAGTCTATGCTGCATAGTAATTATGTCTATACACAAAGAATATATTCACAGTCTATAATAGAACTGAATATTCTATTTGGTAGACTGTAGCACAACAAGTGAGAGGGTTGACTCGAACTTGTTGTGCTAGTTCGTTTAGTATGAATTGATGGAATAAAGAATGATTACACTTGTAAATAACCACAAGACAGTGTTATCGTTAAAGGCAATATAAACATGATCTCTAAATTCTGAGCATATAGTGAACTCATTTTTTAATATCGCGCATTTTGATAAATCAAAGAGTGAGGTCTTCTAGACCAATATCTCGATGCATTATATGTGTCTTATTAGAAATATGAGAACATGTATTTGTAATACGGAATTCTATTTCTAAAAGAGAAGATATTCCCTTGTTCATTTAACAAAGGTTATAATCTGACAATAAAATCCCATGGGTATACTTTACAGAAAAAATATTTTATTATATACAAAATTTATTTTATTGTAGGGTTATGATTAGACAAAAATAAATTTATTTATTTGTCATTTTATTAATAGAGCAATTTTTTGTTTATTCACAAATATTGATATTGTGAATCAATAAGGTCTATGCTGCATAGTAATTATGTCTATGCACAAAGAACATATTCACAGTCTATA
The DNA here is from genome assembly GCA_017893485.1 of Hemerocallis citrina. Taxonomy (NCBI): domain Eukaryota; kingdom Viridiplantae; phylum Streptophyta; class Magnoliopsida; order Asparagales; family Asphodelaceae; genus Hemerocallis; species Hemerocallis citrina. The sequence goes on along the minus strand of CM030358.1, from coordinate 77,015,427 downwards.
ATAGAACTGGACATTCTATTTGGCAGACTGTAGCATAACAAGTGAGAGAGTTGACTCGAACTTGTTGTGCTAGTTCGTTTAGTACGAATTGATGGAACAAAGAATGATTACACTTGTAAATAACCACAAGACAGTGTTACCGTTAAAGGCAATATAAACATGACCTCTAAATCCTGAGCATATAGTGAACTCATTTTTTAATATCGCGTATTTTGATAAATCAAAGAGTGAGGTCTTCTAGACCAATACCTCGATGCATTGGATGTGTCTTATTAGAAATATGAGAACATGTATTTGTAATACGGAATCCTATCTCTAAAAGAGAAGATATTCTCTTATTCATTTAACGAAGGTTATAATCTGACAATAAAATCTCATTGGTATATTTTACAGAAAAAATATTTTATTATATACAAAATTTGATTTTGTAAAAAATAAAAAATAAATTTTAGAGTCATTGTCAGATTGTATAAAAGGTTAAATGTAAAAACAAGGTTTAAGTTATAAATTGACTTATGGAGGTGGTATCACGAATTCCAAGGATACGTTTGTGAATATCGGTAAAGGAGGGGTGTCTTGTAAAACTATAGTACGACAGGAATCTAATAATAATTTAGATTTTAGTTGGGGAGCAAAATACAAATACATAGTGGACAGTATTGTAATTTTATCCCAACTAGGATTTTCTAAAGTTCCTAACCCTAGATTTTCATCTCTTCTATAAATATGAGAGCAATGGTAAAACCTAGTCGTCTCTCTTGTGCCTCCCACCAGGATATAGAAAAAAAGGAGAGGAAAAACTAGAGATAGAATTGAAGGAGAAAAAGAAACAAGAAATCAAAACTTGAAGGTAATATTTATTGATTTATATTCTTTTTATTTTATTTGAGATTAGATTAAATATTAAATTATTGTGATCTTGAAAATAGGAAAAAACAAATCCCAACAGTGTTAATAAAACAAAAATTATTCTATTAATAAATGACAAATAAATAAATTTATTTATGTCTAATCATAACCCTACAACAACGACGAAAGAAATAGAAGATGCTAGCCTCCTGTTTTGGGGGAAAACAAGAGTGCCCATAAGTTGGGGCACATCTGACTTGCCGGAATGACATCTTTGTCATACGTTCACCGGCGAGTTGTAGAGAGTGAGATCGAAAATGGGTTCATCGGCGAACAATATAATTTGAGATGGGTTCCATGGCGAACTGAGATGGGTTCAATGGCGAACGGAAATAAGCATGCATTCAAGAGATGATGAGATTGAGTACGGTGATCAATGGTCGGAGGCGTGCGAGGTGATCTCTTGGGCTAGTTGGTGGTGGTTGACTCCATCATGATTTGGAATTTGAATTTTAGTGAATTTGAATTTTGAATTGGTGGTGGATGTCCCCATCAAAGGATGATTTTGATTATTGATTTTGATTTTCAAACCTAGAGCCCATTGCAAAGTGGTCCCACCTTTGTTTCATTTTCAAAATTTCAAATTTGATAGTAGATGTTTTTGAAAAAGTGGTGGATTTTTTTTTTTGGATGTCTGAGTTTTGACGGTTGTGGTTGATGAATAAGTTGATGTCATTATGGGATTTTTTTTCCAAAACGACTCCTTTTTTGAAAGTTTTTTTCAAACCGATCTAATTTTTTTTTAATTCTCAAAGTGACCCACTCGGTCTTTGAAAGACTGAGTCTTGCACTTCGAAAAATCGAAGAGCCCAGACTCGGTCTTTGAAAGACCGCGCTAGTTTATACTAGACTCGGTCTTGCACTTTGGGGTTTTAATATCGCAGATCTCCGTTATTCTTCTTCTCTCTCTCTACTTTACTCTATTTCTATTTCTCTAACCCATCTTCCTAAATCTAGGGCGACCTCCTACCCACAAAATCTACGAGAATACGCAACGGCATGGATGTGAGAGATAATTCTAGCAGGGGTACGGAAATGAAATGTTTAAGTTGCGGTTTGGAAGGACACAACAAGCGTCGATGTACTAACAGAGCATCTCAAAACAATTAAATTTTGATTATGTGCTTTCTAGTGTGTTTGTAATATTTATATCGAACTAAGCACTTAGTTTGGATATGTTTAATTGTCAAAAAAGTATGATTGATTGAGGTTTAAATATTGTCCAAAGAGAATTTTTTGGATTCATTAAGTTTCAATTATATTCGATTCAAAGTGTCTTGAAGTTTCAAAAAAATTCAATCAGCCTCAAGACTCGGTCTTTCAAAGACCGTTGTCATTTTAACTAGACTCGGTCTTTCAAAATTTTGCTTACAGACTTAAGACTCGGTCTTTCAAAGACCGAGTCTTGCACTTTAGGGGTTTTAACTGCGCAGATCTTCTTTCTTCTTATTCTTTCTCTCTCTATTTTACCCTATTCTATTTCTCCAACTCATCGTCTATTTCTCCAACTCATCAGAGGTAGCATGTCCACGTCATCTCCACAACATCTCCACAATTCCAGAAACTCATTAACATTTCCACAATATCAACAAACTCATTAACATCTCTACAATATCAACAAACTCATTAACATCTCTACAATATCAACAAACTCATTAACATCTCCATATGTCCAACATCTCCACAATATCAAAAATCTCATTAATATCTCCACAACCACATCATCTCCAACATCTCCACAACCACATCAACAATCTCATTAACATCTCCACAATTTCAATAACATCTCCACAATATTGTTAATATCATATCCACAACCACATCAACAATTTCAATAACATCTTCACAATATCATCTCAACATATGCCCAACAGAACATTGAAAAAACTAGAGATATTAACAACAGACTACTCTAAACTCGAGACAGAACATTAAAAAACTACAAAATCAAACTAACAAAAAATATTATAACACCTACCAAATCAAAATTCGTTGAGGGATAGAGAGAAGAAGAAAAAAATACGAAAAGTGCAAGACTCGGTCTTTGAAAGACCGAGTCTAGTATAAACTAGCGCGGTCTTTCAAAGACCGAGTCTTGCGCTTCGAAAAATCGAAGAGCAAGACTCGGTCTTTGAAAGACCGCGCTAGTTTATACTAGACTCGGTCTTTCAAAGACCGAGTGGGTCGCTTTGGGAATTAAAAAAAAGTAGGTCGGTTTGGAAAAAAACTTTCAAAAAAGGGTCGTTTTGGGAAAAAATTCTCATTATGGTAGGTGTGCGAGTCATCGACATAGTGGTTGATGTACGAGTTGTGACTATTGAGACAGATGTGCAAGTCATCGTTGTTGTGGTAGATGTGCAAGTCATCGCTATTTTGGAGAGATGTGCAAGTTTTGCCGTGGTGAAAAGTGTGTGTCATTGCAAGTCAATTGATAGGCAAGTAGTCGTATAGGTGGCATTTGAGCGAGTCATCATTGAAGTGGTGAACGGACATGCTGTCACCATGGTGGTGAACGGGAAGGTCGTTACCGGTGCAGAGAAGAGGCAATTTGTCGCCGAAGAGTTGTAATGACAAGTTGCGTCAGAGTAGTGAAAAGGCAAGTCGTATCTAGAGTGTTGTATGGGCAAGACGTCGTTGAATGGGATACGAGGAGTCGTAGCTGTAGTGGTGTAAGGGTGAGTCGTCTCTAAGAGGTAAATTGGCAAGTCGTCATTGTTATGGTTGATTGATGAATCATCATTGGTGTGATTGATAGGTGCTTTTTGTTGCACGACAATTCGTGCGGGCAGAAAACATATTGCAAGTTTATTTTACTACAATGTTAGTTTGGGAAAGGATAAGTGATATTTGTAGTTTTGGTTTTATAATTATGTTTTCTGATGTTCCTTTTTAGGAACATATTACATATTTGATATAATTTGATTCGTTATATAATAATAATGAAACATGGGGGTTAATTTTCCACTCTTTCACTAAATAAAAAATAAAAAGTAAATAAAAGTTTAAAGCCCCATATGAGACATAAGAGAAAAACTCCTAAGTACTAACTAAATCATTTATCCAGTGTCTTTTTAATTTTTCCACAACCTCAACATGTCAAAGCTGCATAACAGCATAAGCACAAGCAACAATTAAGCAACTTTCAAGGTGATAAGAAGAGCAACAAACTGTAGGATGCTAGAAGTGGATATGTATGTCAACAGTCGAGGTTATGAAAGATCTTAAGGATCATCGGATAAAGAAGAACAAGAGTTACTCTGGAAAAATATGAATATAAATCCCTCAACCATATCACCAAAAGACAAGGAGTTTTAGTGCAGATTAAGGGCATTCGCTACAATAAAAGTCGTTTTGAGGGCCAACAATATACATTAATTACACAACGTTCTTTCTTAAGATCGTTTCTTTACATTCATTGAAGTCGGTTTCTTTAAGAAATCGTTATGCATTTAAGATAAGTTATTTGATCAACTTGTTTTGGGTCCCGATGAATATATGATCACTAAGTCTGCCGAATTTTCTGGTACATATATAGTAGCATTCTACAGGGAAAAGTTGATGGAATGAAAGCAGTAAAAGCACTTGTTCTTCTTGCCACACATTTGCGAATATTTTCTGCAGAATGATGCCACCATCTCCTGCATGGAATCAGGACCACAAACAAAGACCCCGACGTTTGATTTTACACCTTCAGTTGACTGTTCCAAAAGTATATCTGTAAAATTCATCAAAATACATCGTCAATTGTCAATATGCTTATTCTCTTCATGCTTAAAGAAGATGAATTTAGGAAACTTACCTGTGAGATTCGGCCTCTTTCCGAAACTTATTTCATTCTTCTCGAGAAAATCCTGATTTCTCTCATAGTTCATATGGGAAGACTTGACATTTTTTTGAGACATAGGAGGAACAGGGTCATTTTTCAGACAATTACACCACATACAGAGAACCATAGTCAATGCGATACTGAAGCTTGTTGCAATTGCAAAACAACATACGACTAATAGGTCGCTGATCCACGAGGGGGTCTTGTTTAAGGAGGATCGTTTCCCTTGATGAATGAAAACATGGGTTAGGCATACAAGTGAGATTAAGAAAACAAGAGAGGCCAACCCTGTGATTATAGCCTTCGATAGAAACCCTTCAGGTTTTTGAATGCTACTACTACAACTTCGATCTAAGATGATTTCCTTCACTTGAGACATTTCATGTAGTACTTCCCCTGCTGTTGTACTCATTCCCTCGTTTTCTTGTGTCACAAAGAATCGGAGTTTTACATGCACAAGATCAGCTGGCCAGTCAAGAAGCAATGCAGAAATGGGGGTTAGCATGCTAAGATCTTGCGACTTCTTCACTGCATATATTAGTTCTATCTTTTTAGGATAATGATTCATTGATCTGCCATTTCCAGAAGCAACATCTTGCAATATGCTTAGAAATGGAGTTACACCAGATCCTCCTGCAACTAGAACCAAACTGTCGTACCTGTTTACCAGAAAATTAGTATAGTAAGTCCGTAACGTAATGATTTATTGAAATTGGAGGATTTTGTGAGTGTTGATTACATTTGATATGGAAATTTTGCAGGACCATAAGGTCCTTCCACTGAAACCGCGAGACTTTTTGTATCATTAGATGCCTTATCATCTTGGATCGATTGTATGTTATCATGAAGAGAATTTGTCCATGGACCTTGGCATTTAACCATGAGGGAGAGCCTGTCATCCTCCATATTGGAACTTGACGTGATGCTGAATGGGTGCCACTGGAATTTCGATATACTGGGTACCTTCACAAATAATGTGCTCGTGGGAGTGTAATGCATACCTGCAATTATTATGCGCGCAAAGTAAAAATAGGCAAAATTCCATGCCATAATTCTTTCTGCTATTTGATGAACTTACTAGGATGCTTTGGGAGTGTTAGTTCAATTGCATCGCAGGGAAGTATGCGTGCAGAAATTAGGCAGGTCGCTCTCCTTGATTGTAAGATGCGGAGAATTTTGTCGAGGGCAAATAGAATAACTCCAGAGAGAACCAGGTAGAAGTGTCCAGCCCCAGCATGTAATAAGAAGAATATGAAGAAGAGCACATAGAGATGGTGAGAAAAGTAAAAGAACTGGAAGTTCCTTCTTCTTATCGGAGGAAGTGATGTTATCCATATAATCATTACAGTTCCGAGAGTTATTGCTCCTGCAAGGTATACACGTCCTGTCCTCTGCCATCTAGTTATCTGCCTTACACAGAGAAAAAAGAAGGCTGTCAAAATCTCTCGCGAACTATCTATTGTACGTCTATCCGATACTAATAAGAAAATCTTAAACTTACTGCAAAGCAAGTCGATCGAAGTCATTGGATCTATGTATTGCTCTAAGTCTAAGAACAAATTAAAGAATGAGATTTCGCTTTGTTTTCTTTCGTATAATTAGTTGATTAAGCAAGACTAAATCATGCTATATTAATGTTTGTTTGCCATTGCCATGTATCAGAAATAAGTGAGCAAAAGAAACTAATCAACAATTCATCAATTAAATGACACCGTATGTACATGTAACTAATTCTGAATTTTATTGAGAGAGATGTTTCGTACCTCGACCCAGAGGCTATTCTTTGATCCCCACACAAACAAAATAAGACTACTATGAAAGACAGAGAAGAGCATAATGGCATTCCCTAACCACACGTGGTATCTAATTGAAGCTTCGAACTGAATTCCGCAAATGTTAACTACTGACACCCCCCTCAACACCGGCAGCAACAGGAGCGCTAGACATGCTTCGCTTAGAGAACCAAATCGAACACCTACAGCCATCACCTTTAGCTGCCACCTAAATTTAAATCGAAGAGCGGTAAACAATCCATTAAACAAATTTACTAGTGTCAATTTTCAGAGTGGAGAATGTTGGATATATAGGTATATTCTCACTATATAATATAATATTATGTATAATATTATTCTATGGATACAAATTAAATAAAAAGTCAAGCACAAAAGAGTTCATAGAGACTCCAAAGAATGGTGTAGTACCACAAAACCACAACATCCTCAAACAGAGGATCAAAACTCCACCAGACTCCATAGAAAAAAATCCTCATACTAAGAGGAAAAAACTCCAGAAATAGACATAAACCAAGTAAAGAAACATATTAGAAATCGCCACCGGAATCTGAACTCGAAGACACTTGAGCCTCGTGAGCCACCGGGATAATCCTAATTTATATTGTTATTATCTCTCGTAATCTCTAACAGAGAATAATGAATGCATAACCAACCTATTTAGTAATAGAGACTTGGAGGGTGTCAACTTCTTCAAGTCACTAGAGACATTCGAGTAATAAGTCCACACAAGGAAAATAACAAACATAGCTGCAGCAATAGTCTCGGAGCGCGACAATATGCCTACTGGACTACTAACAATGATTGGATTCGATAAACATGTTGCCAGTGGTGGTGTTCTCTTCCTGTGACATTAATCTTTTTGTTAAACAATAATTCTAACTAATTAATTCGGAATTTAAAATTAAGTAAACCTGTACCTGGTTCGCCTCATGTGGACACACAGATAAAGATAGATATACCCCACGACAGCCAGAATCAGAACAGGGAAGCAGAAGACAATCACATTGAGACCGGATTCGCGAAGGAATGTGGAATCAGCCCAGTCTTCAGCGTGGTGCCATGACTTCTTCCACATTCGCGTCGGCTTGAGAATCCATATGCAGAACCAGGCTGCAAGTAGTACAGCAATAGAGAGTTTGAAGAAGATGGTGAGAGTGGATCTGGCAAACATTATACTACTCCTGGGCTGGCTAGTTAGTAGCTGAATCAAATGTTTGGAAGGAATTGTTTTAGATACAGAGATGTTTAAAGTGGTACAAATTAAATTTATAAAGTATTGGAGGGTGACTGATGAGTGGCTGTCAGGAAATTGGGCTGTGCCCACTACACTACTGTGGATAGAATTCATTTTTCTTTTTTGGATACCCACCGAGAGAGAGAAGACTTTTGTTTGAGAAGGTGATTGATATATATGCGTTACTTATCACTAAACTCAATTCTGTTATGATGAGATAGATTTGGTATCAAGATTTGGCTATGTTGATGAAGTGGGGAAGAGGAGAGACAGTGATGAGAATCATGACGTTTTAGGTTCGTATGCATGTATTTGAGTTTTCAAAAGTAGTCAGTCTTCTTACAACATACAAGTGGAAATATGATACAAGAAAACTTTACAAGTGGAATATGTACAGCGCTTGGATATTTTGATGGTAGCTAGCTAGGGGTGTAGGTGTCCTGTGTCCATGTCGGGCGGGTTAAAGCCCGAACCCGACCTAAAAAAATACGGGTCGGAATGTTGGAAAACCTGCCCGAATTCAAACAGAGCTAGTTTTGATTTTTCTTTTCATTTTTTCAAACCCACCTAAAACCGCCCGACCTGGACCCAACAGGTTCAAACCCACTCAATATGTGTAGGTAAAATATTGTCTACTGCGCTAGTATGTAATATATTTGGTATCAACTATCAACTTATCGTAAATACTTGTATTTAATCAAAAAAAGACTTATCGTAAATATATGTACTTTCCATTGAGATATTATGGATAATATTATTTACAGAAGCCAAACTGATCTTACAAATTGCTTTTGTGAGCTACATTTTCCAGTATTACAAATTATGATGTGTATGTTGTTAACAAACAAATAAATAAATAAATAAATAAATAAATAAATAATAACTGAGGCACATATTTTCCTAGTTCGCTTATCTTTTTTTTTAGATGCTTGATGTGCATTTATATGAAACCCTACAAGTATTTTTTTTGACGGAATGCACCAAACAACCCCGTGATGCCCGATCAAGGCCCCAAAGTGCAAATTTTAATCCTCTAAAAAACCCTAATCGCAGTTTTGAATTTGGATTTAAAAAGTTTAAAAAACCAACTTACTGGGTCTGCGAATAACCCTAAGAGCATCTATTGTAGTCATTGGCCATTTTCTCATATTTTACAAAATTTGGCAAAATTTGAGATGTAGTCGTTGGCCAAATACCCAATTTTTTGGGTTTGGAGTGAACAGTAGCCGGCCATATTTGAGAGAAGATATATCATTTTGCAAAATTTGACAATCAGAAGATAATTTCCCTTCTGATGCTAAGATTCTCCAAAAATTTACTCCGACGATGAATAAGCTTTCATCCCATTTTTTAAAACTTTTTTTACCTATCGGACGGGATATGATATCATATCTCGTCCGAATTATTAAAAAAAATGAAATTGGAAGGGAAATGATTTCCCGTCCCACAATATTCTCCTCTCAAATGCTAAGATTCCCCTCTCAAATGCCTGGCGGTGTATGATTTGCCATTTGATCATTAAAAAAAATCCCCCCAAACGTGATATGATATCGCGTCCCTTATTTTTTGAAAATAAAATAAATTGTTCAAATGGGAAATGATTTTCCGTCTGTATTTATTTAATAAAAATAAATTAAAATTTTGAACGAGAAGCGAAATCATCTTCTGTCCGTCTCTTTTTTAAACTGAAAAGCCATTTTTTGGGTTTAAACGACTACCAACTCACTTCCCAATTTTCTATTGCTATTTGCCAAATACCCAAATTTTAACTTCCAACTATTACAGATGCTTTAATGGACCCGAATTTGATTCCGTACTGACCGACTTTTTGAAAATAATGACCAAACTGACCCACTTTCAAAAATATTTACCCAATTGACCCAGTTTCAGAGTAACGACACTAGTACATTTCGTAATCAATCGTGAAATCCCTGACTTGAAAAAAATTGTAAGTGGGAAACATCTTATAATTGATGCTGTTATTTCCAATAACGACAACCTTAAGCTTATACCGCTATTGAAAATAACATCACCAAAATAATCCACATTAATGTTAGCATGTACTCCAAATTCCTTCTTTCTTCTTCTTCTTTTTCATTGATTTGAGAAAAAAAATTCAGACATGGCCACTGTAATCTACACTTTTCAATCCTTAAACCCCACCTCCGTCCATCTCCTTTCTCACACCTCAAAATCCCAAACTCAACCTTCCTCTCTCCGTTTTCTCTCTTCCCCTTCTCTTAGATGAAAACCCAACAAAGCAATGACATTGACTTCCCCTTTAGCTAACAAGTACATAAGAGAAGATTATCTTGTTGTAATTTTTTTTGTTGAAAGAACTCATCTCTATTTTTTACTCATTTTGGTTGTCTATATAATGGGTTTTACTTAGTTTTGATGTTAATGGATTGTAGAAGAAGGTGCTAGCTAAGGAAGTGTAGGAGATGGTGAAGGGGGAGAGGAGTGTTCCTATTATTTTTGGTTTTTTTGCGACCTGGTGTAGGCCCTGCATTCTAATCCAAATCAATTAAGATGAAGAAGAAGAAGAGAGAAAGATAATTTAGAGTACATATGCCGTTACTTGAAGTATAGCGTACTCTCTCTCTCTCTCTCAATCATACTAGTGCCGCTATTTTCAATAGCGACATCAACTTAAGGTTGCCGTTATTAGGAATAGTGGAATTTTTAAAAGATATTTCTCACTTATTTTTTTTCTCAAGTGAGAGAGTTCACTATTGAATATGAAATATACTGATGTCGTTCTCCAAAAAGCGGCATGTGAAAAAAAATTTGCAGTTGTCATTACTAGCAACAATGATATCAAAATAACATATGTCGTTGTTGCTAATAGCTTTTATGCTGACGTGTCCAAAACTAGATCAGTTGAATAAATATTTTCGAAAGTGGGTCAATTTGGTCATTATTTTCAAAAAGTGGGTCAGTACGAAAAAACGATGGACCCCCACTGGTAGGGTCAGGGCCGACCCCCTACTTGAGGCAGGGGAGGCGGCCGCCTCAGTGCCCCAGTCCCCTATTTTTTTTGCAATTTTAGGGTTCTCAAATTTGTTTTTCCTTGTATTTATATGTATATACTAGGTTTGCCCGTTGACATGTGCCTACGGCACGTCTTCGGAACGGTGCACATTGTTTGATTATATGAAATAGTTTTGGAGGTCCAGCAAATTAATTGAAGTAGGAAACATAAAGCAAAAAACATATTATATGATTTTTTTTTGAATTTTTTTTTAAGTTTTTAAATTTTAATTTTTTTGGTTCTTTTTTATTTTAAATATTTAAAATTTTTATTTTCTTAATTTTTTGAATAGAAGAGGGATGGAGAGAGAGAGAGAGAGAGAGAGAGAGAGATATTAAAAAATATAAGAGTTGTTGGGTGGGGGATTTGAATTTGAGCTTTGGGGGAAACTTTTGGAGGGAAAATATGTTTTGTAAGGTTAGATCTGAGCCTTTGATTTTTGGGGGATTGAAGAAAAGCCACTTGATAGCTTTCTTTGTGTTTTATTATATAGATTTTGAGCGTAATTTTTTTTGGGGGGGTCTCCAAAATTAATTTTTTAGACTTTCTATTTTTAAAATTAGTACTTAAGCTGACTTATTTTAGTTAGGTATGAGTTTGTATGGAGATTTTTTTTTTTCAAATTTCTAAATCTCCATCTATTTATTCATATATCTTGGTTTTTAATAATTGTAGAAAAAATATTTCCCAATTTTTTTTTTAATCAACTTTTTTTAAAAAGCAATTTTTGTATGGAGGTCCAATTTCGGAAGTTTGCCTCGGGCCCGCAGTGGCAGGGTAACCGTAGTGGAGGATTTTGATTGGAGAAATGCTACACGTATTCTAAATCTATCACAAGCATTAAAAAACAAACTTAAATCTATCACAAGCATTAAAAAACAAACTTTTATCTTTAAAAAATAATTTAAAAAAATTAATAATATATTATCTTTTAGTGGTTTGGATAAATAGGGAGTATCTGTAGCACTTCTCTTTTGATTGGGCTATAATTGTCAACAAGGGCCAAGGGGAAATGGAGCATTATAAAGAAAATGACTACCATTTTTGGTAATAGAACTTTTGAAGGAACCAGCTATAAATATTTTACAATAAATTCACTGTGGCCGCCTATAGGAAGATTGGTGGAGTATTAGTTGAAATAGATTTTGAAGAAATAATCGTAGTGCAGTGATGTCAGTATTCCATGATAACTTTTTAGTAGGTTAAATAAAAATTAATAATAATAGGCTCACATGTCAATAAAAAAATTCCCATGCTGTTAATTTCTTTTATTTATGACGATTTTTTATTAGTCGTCATATTACCCCGTCACTACAAGTCCTTGATGAATCTGACCGCTTCATCCACTACTAATTTTACTATCATTTTGTTCACTATCTTAGGTGGCATCTATTTTCTCCTATCTATTGGAATGTGCCACCTAAGATAGTGAAGAAAGTGATAGTAAAATTGACAAAAAATGGCAATGAACAAATAAACACATTAAATGCAGCTAAATTTAACCTACGACGACAGTCTGGTTTCAACATGGTCATTGATTTGCTTGAATTATTCTTTAATAACGCTTGGAGCTTAAATAAGTAAGCCTGTATAAAGCTCAAACTTTGGGTCAATGAAACTAGTTCAAACACGTTCAATATCTATATAATAAAACCAAAAAAAGCTATCAAGTGGCTCACCTTCAATCTCTCCAAAATTAAAAGTCTAGATCTAACCTCACAAAACACATTTTCTTCCAAAATTTCAAACCCTAAAACCAAATAATTCCCCCCAAAACTAAAAAACCCCATTACTTTATTACTATCTCTCTCTTCTCTTTTCACTTTTTCATATTTCTCTCCTTTTCTCTCTCCCTATTTCTATCTCCCATTCTTTCATTATTTACTTAGATATCTAGATTTTGAAATTTCAGATTTGTAAATTTTCTGAATTTTTATGTTTTTTTTATTGCACATGTTATATTGAAAATAACAAATATCTTTTCAACAATTAAATTTCAACATTTTCCACTTTCCACACTTAAAGTTCTAAGAAGTTGGATTGTACAACCCCATTTATAATTATTTTTCAACATATATTAATGGAAACATGTACTTTTATTTTACAACTAATTATTGTCATACTATTCAAACTTGAGCTACATAATTATTGTTTTATTGTTTACAGGACTTTCCGTATTTTGTATCGTTCCGAAGACGTGCCCTAGACACGTGCCCACGGACAAATCTAGTCTATCTATAATCTCTAATATTATAATATGAGAGTTGAAATTGTGATTTTATAAATTTACCAATTTATGTGTACATAACTAATATAAAAGATGTCTTAAATTAAGGCAAAAACAATGTCAAAATTTTTATTTAAAAAAATTAAATTTATTAAGATATAAATTGCACGTGTAAAATACAAAAAAACCCAACGATAATTAACATGTGCAATACACAAACTCACTTTGGGTTTGACAACTTTCTGCTCAAATGGTTAAAAAGGAAAGGAAAGAAAAGGAAAACAAAAAACAAGACATGACAAGATGATTGGTCCCCAGACAAGACAAGGGCATGACCCCTTTCAGTTTCAGGCACTATTATTAGTCTCCACTGGACAAGCATATACCATCTTAATCACATTCGAAATGATAAAGCATGAACACAATACAACATCATACACCAATACATTGAAAATAAATAATAAAATCTCACATAAAAGCAGCTTTGTGTTGTACGTGTATGCCGGCATGCATCTAGCATATACATCTTACAAACAAGTCTCGACGAATCGTAGAACAAGACTCATTCTTATCACCAATTTGGAGTTGACTCTTTTTTTTTTTTTTTTGGAACGCATATATTTCTTTATCTTTTGCTGCTTTATGATTTCCTATGCACTTCAACATCCTTTGTATAAATTAGCACAATTCTTCTACATGTTACTGATCGACTAAAGCTCATAATATCCCTTTGGTTCAGTTAACAAATGACATCAATTAAGAAGATACCAATTCTACTTACACCTTTATTATACTGTAACAAAATCACTTAAATTAAGCAAGCATAATCATGATTATTTTCACTTCACTAAACAACTCATCAATTAAGAGAACTAGTAATTTTCACGTGCGATGCACGTTTTGATAAAAAAATGGAGTTGAATGGGCATTGCATGTAATTTTTAAAATTTTTTGAAAAAAAAACCTTGAATTGTACGTACGGTAATGTGTTGCACGTGCGATGCACGTATTTGCTTTGTTACAAAAAAATTTAAAAATTATTTGTTTGGTGAAGGAAAAAAACTTTGATTTACATGTGTGATGTATGTGTTAATAAATAGAGTTAGAGTTACACGTGTAACGTATGTGTTTGATTTGTGACAAAAAATTATTTAAAAATTGTTTGTTTGGTTACAAACTCAAAGTGACAAAGTGACAAACTCTCCCATTAATAATAGTAGATGATGCACGTGTTAATAAATAGAGTTAAAATTACACGTTTAACGTATGTATTTGATTTGTGATAAAAATTATTTAAAAATTATTTGTTTGGTTAAAAACTCAAAGTGACAAAGTGATAGGTAGATAATAATTCAACTTCCACCTTTACTACCAAAAATCAGAAAAATGGATCACACAGGAACCTCACATCACAATATCTGCTAAATTACAAATTCCAAGACAAATCACTGAATTAAAATGATATCCTTTCTACAAAAATTTTGTTCTCTTCTAGAAAGAATTTCGCACCTCTCCCAATTTCTTCACAATCAATTACATAAAAAGCGAATACAAATTGTACTGATCTAGTAGTTTAGTTTATGCTCATGTCTTTCTCCTACCGGACGATGCTCAAGGATCACAATATCTTTATGCCATATTAATTTATTTGCAATATGAGCTATAATACTGAAGAGTATTCTCTCTTCGTTAAATTACATTAAAACAATAGTACGACCCATGTAAGATACGTACAAGAAAATTTGATACTACTGCTCATTGTCTAAAGCAAACCTTCTGAAATATCATAGTTCTTATCTACGCTAAACATGTTTGAGATATGCCACTGTTGTAAGCATTTGCTAATACCCCAATCTATCAGTCAATGTGTCTCTTAGAGTATTCAAGATTCCTGCTAAAACAAGGCAAAATTGGTCATATTGTGGTGACAAATATCATCCTACACTTGTCCAGTAAAATTATTTATTGGATGATCAATATTAGTCCGATATACCAGGCACCCAATACGGATTTTTTCGTTTTCAACTATATAAATGGGTGAGAAAAAAAAATAATATCTACTGTCTTGCTTTTGAGACCAAAACTTAAACAAAAGAAATTACATATTTATCTAAACTACCTAAGCTTAATGGATAAATTCTCTTCCTATCTAAAATCATATCCTACTCCCCTCCCCTTAGGTTGCCACCTTCCCTTTCACCTCTCAAAGACTCAATCCATCATTCCATTGTCGCCTCCTTCACCTACTCACTAAATCCACAGGTAGTTTTTAAGATTAACATATTCCTTTTCATTTTGGTTTGTTCATCTTTACCTCCTCAACCCAACTCCACTAAGAGTTTTAAAATTAGCCTTGCCCCTTCTTATATCTGTTCATCTTACCTTCTTCTTCCTCTTCATCATCCTCTTATTATCCTGTCTTAAAGTAGCCCAAAAATTTGCTACATTTATTAAGTTAAGCTCTGGCATGCATTTATATAGCATATTTATTACATAGGTGAGATCCGGAACATTGTACTTTTTGCTAGGAGCCATATTTATTTATAAGATCGTTTAATATGACCACCTAACCCTGATATATCCTACCCAAAATGATAAACCCACATATAACATGATTAGAATATCTGACACTAAAAATTGGATCCATATATGTAATAAATATAGTCTCGGGAGAACTAAATGATGTAGCTTGCTGCAGAATATAGGTTGGAATTGTCTCAGATGTATCCAACATGTATACACCAGTAGGCACATCAAAAGGTGCATACCACATGCAATAATTTGAAACCTACAGTAATTCAATAACATTTTTAGTATTGAAAAAGGGCAGTCACCTTAGAAATATAACCAAGGGGCAGTCAGCTTCTATCCAACAAAAGGTAGCAATTGGTCAGACTGGAGATCCACTTAGATCATATTAACTGACTCACGTACCCATAATATATGTCTAGTCTAGTTAATTAGCATCTTTTCCTAATCCGTTGGTAAGAGTAACAACCTGTGAAGCTGGACATTCTGTGTTATGTCGGATACACGAATCTGACACAACACTCGGCTACTTCGTAGTTATCTGTTAATAGTTTACCGTATCAGTGTTGATGTGTCGATGTGTCCAAGCTTCTTAGGTAATAAACCTGGGATCCATAGATAGGTGCCATGGTGCTGAATGTGGAAGATAAGGTACGCTACACCTTCAGCGAATTTAGAAGGGCAAATAGCTGAATAATTGAATTTGAGGGATGAGACATAAGTCACATAACAGATAATTACTAAATAAAAACTACATTTTTGGTAAACCTAGTACAAGGGCATAATATACAAAAAAAACCTTAAATTTCTCAGGGCAAACCTCTAAAATCTTAACCATTATTCTTAGAAACAATGAATCTTCCCACTACTATACTACACAAATCCAAATAAAGATCAGTTCGCTGTAATAGATTTTATAAAACTAAACAAGGATGTTTTTTTTGTTACATCAATAAACAAGTTGAAAATATGTGCTGAAATATTTTGAAAACAAATGCATCTAACAAAAGGTCACTAGATAATATTTAGGCTGAACCCAACTATCAAGCTTGTTACAGTTATGAATCTTAAAACAGTCATGCATGACCATTTTCTTAGCCTCTAATTAACATATAATTGACACAGGCATCTGGAAAAATCATAAGTTTCTAAAGGTTTATTGAGACCCACAAACAAATCAGGATGAATTCTTCCCATATTCTCAGCAAGAATATCTCAACTAAGCTGATAGGATAAACCAGGGAATTAAAGCTGGGATCTACTGTTCAATCAGAAAACAAGGATACTTCAAAAATTGTCAACCATGCTGCAATTGTATAGAGAACTTCGAATTTTCTGGAGGTGTCTGTTATCCATGCTATAGACTATCAAAACAAATGTCCTTGGACAAACTCTTATCAAAGCACCCACCAATATCACAAACTAATTTCATAATTGCAACATCAGATCCTTATACCATATTAATAAACACAACAAATATAGATAACCTATCAAACAAATCAACAGTGTCCTTAAACAAGTTGAGATAACCACTAACAAATCTATCACAACAATCCCTAAATACCAACCAGTTAGTTGTAGAACAGCCAAAGATATAATTCTAAATATCTAACAAAGACAACTCTACGTTAGGAACAAAATCAAGAATCACCTCTACAATAAACATGTATAATAACCTATCTTCAACAAGTATTATTCAAGCATGACGAAATGAGACCAAAAGAGCTAGCAAACCAAAATACCAATCAATCTATATCCACACATCAACATTGTTTAGAAAACAACGAAAAATAATACTATAACATTCACCTACATGATCTAACCTACATAAATTAACTTGTGCTAGATTCAAAGTCTCTAGAGAAACAAAACATTAACAAGATATACGCATAGTCATAAATTCAAAACATAACAGGCTGAAAAAGAAAAGGAGGAACAGCAGCAGTAGCAGAAGATCTATCCTTACTCGAATGCCCACCTTCTCCTTTGCTGCATCGGCCGCCTTTCTCCATCTTCATCAGCTCCACCTGTAAATCCATGAACATCTGCATCCTTTGCACCTCGATCGACTTCACAAACTCCATCCTCTGCACCTCCAACTCCTTCATCTGCTTGTGCTTCTCCATCTCCACCTTCTCGTACACCTCCCCCAATCTCACTATCATCTTCGAAAGCTCCCTCATCTCATCCACCTCCCCTCCCCCATCCCCCACTTCCACCCTCCTCCTCTTCACTCCCTTCCCAAACCTACTAGTACTACTCTTTTTCCTATAGTAACTCGATGACCTCGACAAATCCTCCGAATCAGATTCCTCATCGCGACGAGGATTCAATCCAATACCCGGCAAAGCCAAAGGTGTCGGCTTTCTGTAAAAAGAATCATCGGATTGGATCGGACGAAAGATCGTCGCAGTCGGGAGATTCAACCCCTTACGATGAGACGGTAACGGCAGCGCAACAGGAACCAGATTTTGATGCGGCGTCGATTTCGACGGCCCGATCAGCTCGTTGAGGCGATCGTAGAAGATCCACTGGCTATTGGAAGCGGCGCCTTCGACGATTTTGGACTTCTCGACCTTGTACTTCTTCTTGAGGGTGTCGATGCGGTTCTTGCTCTGGACGTCGGTGCGGGGGGGACGCCGTGCATCGCACGGGCGGGAATTGACGGCGTCGGCGACTTCCTGCCACTGTTTCTGACGGAGGTTGCCGCGGTTGACCTCGACGTAACGGTCGCCCCAGGCGTCGATGAGGACGGAGGTTTCGCCCTCGCTCCAGCAGTCTTCACGGTAGGGTAAGGCAGGGTTGGGAGGACGCCGTGACGACGGCGGCATCTGTTGACGGACGGCGTCCATCGTATTGTTTAATTCCGATGTGAGGAAACCCTAATTCGGGAATTTGGTTGGGGGATTTGACGGGGAAAAGGCGGCGGTGGGGAACGGAACACGTGGGAAGCACGTGGGAAGCGCCGGGGGTCGTGATCGGGGCGAGAAAGTTGAGTGCCATCAGTGCCGTCGGATCTGGATTTTTTTTTTAATGAAAAAAAGAAAACGGAAAAGGATAATTGACGCTGACGAAGAAACGAGGAAAGGTGGGAAAAATTTAGAGGGGAAGATTATGTAGTAGAGAGAGAGAGAAGGGGGGGGGGGCGGGGGGGGAGGGGGGAGGGGAGATTACCAAGAGGTAAGAGCATCTATAGTCGTTCTAAGCTAAATTTTGGGTAGCAAGAGGTAAGAGCATCTATAGTCGTTCTAAGCTAAATTTTGGGTATTTGACTTTCGAAAATAGAAAATATGGCTGTGCGTTGCAGTCGTTAAAAGCTAAAATATGGCCGGACAATTTTATCTATCGTCCCAATTTTTTTTTTTATAATTTTTTTTAAGCACTAAAAGACAAACAACAAAAGAAAAAAAAATCACTTTTTTGGCATGGACGGTAGATAATCTACCGTCAATCTTCTTTTGGATTCTAGCTAAAGGGAATTGACGATGTATAATGCTTTGTCTCTGACATTTTTTTTTTATTATTTTTATAATAAACAACGCCCCATTGTTTATCGTCCGTTTCAATTGACGATGTATAATGCTTCGTCTCTGACAATTTTTTTTTAATAAAATTTTTATAATAAACGACGTCCCATTGTTTATCGTCCGTTTCAAAAAAAACTTAAGCGACGGGATATTTTCCTTCGTCAATTTTCAGGGACGAACGATTATTGACCGTTAGCTATATTTTGCATTTTGCCAAATCGTCTGCTATATTTGGCAATGTACTATTCTCGTATATCCAAAATTTAGGTATTTGGACGACGACTGCAGCTCACTTTTTCTAAATTTTCCAAATTTTGGGTATTTAGCCCACGACTACAGATGCTCTAATGCAGGAGGGTATAATTGGTAATTTCATCAAAAGCCATCGGTCTTTAGAATTTTTTACCAAACTGTCCCACTTTTTGAAAGGTTTTTTCAAACTGTTATATTTTTTAAAAAAATTTCCAACCTGCCTCCGTCGCTTTCTTAAAAAAAGTTAAAACGAACTCGCTTTCTTAAAAAGCAAATAAATTGTTTTGAAAAATACTTTCGAAAGTGGGTCAGTTTGGTAAATACTTTCAAAAGGTGGGTCTTTTTGGTAACAAGTTCCAAGTATATGAAGGATTCTTGGAATTGGAGGCATGTTAACTTCGAGAATCCTCTCCAAAATTTGAACAACCTGTCTCATTTGAGGCCTCGTATTCACATGATCCTGAATGCACCAACAAGCAACCTTACATAATCTAGTAACCTCTTCCAAGTTAGCATCACCCGCGATTCTGCAATCAACTAGCCCAGCTACATCACCTTCAATGAGTTTTGTGGCTGCCAAAGTAGGGAAAAAGCTGGGTTTTCCTTCTTCTAATGTATCGACATTTCTCTTCATTGAAATTATCTCAAAAAGCATCATTCCATAGCTATAGACATCGGCCTTTGTAGTGATGGCTGAACCAGAAATCCATTCTGGTGCGAGACATCTGATCGTTCCTCTCATTGTAGTAAGAATTCTGCTGAAGTCTCGGCCCACAAGCTTAGCTAGGCCAAAATCAGCAATTTTCGGAACAAACGAAGCATCCAAGAGTATGTTCTCAAGCTTGATGTCACAATGGATAATGCAGTCTCTGCAGTGATCATAGAGATAAGTCAGACCTTGAGCCATTCCTAGAGCAACTTGATACCTTGTCTTCCAATTCATGACTTTGATAGTATCAGTTTTAAATAGCTGAGATTGTAAAGAACCATTGGGCATGTACTCGGAGACCAATAGCTTCTCATTACCTTCAGAACAAAAGCCATGGAGCCGCACAAGGTTGACGTGTTGAGTTGTGCCGATTGTTCTCACCTCTGCCCAGAATTGTTTCTCTTCCCGGTTTAACCCCTTCGAGCTTCTTCACAGCTATGTACGTCGAGTCAGGAAGAACACTAATAGAAATATTTGCCTTGTTTTTTATTGATATGATAACCATGTATATATACAACAACATTGGCTACAAAATCATAATTGATTCCTATAATTGTGTTACCATGATTTCTACTGATTGATTCATCTAATTGTGTTGCCATAATTGTGACTGATTGATTCCAATAATTGTATTGCCATGATTCCTAAAT
Organism: Hemerocallis citrina; assembly: GCA_017893485.1. Classification (NCBI taxonomy): domain Eukaryota; kingdom Viridiplantae; phylum Streptophyta; class Magnoliopsida; order Asparagales; family Asphodelaceae; genus Hemerocallis; species Hemerocallis citrina. The sequence goes on along the minus strand of CM030358.1, from coordinate 76,994,737 downwards.
TAATATATACTAAATATAAAATATACTAAATATAAAAGATATTGACATATTTTAATACACCCCCGTAGTCGAAACAGGTGGTTGACGAATGTTGAGACTGTCAAAAATCATCAAAGAGTTGCAGCGGAAGTCCCTTCGTGAAGATGTCGGCAATTTGGTAACGCGAAGGAACATGTAACACCTGTACTTGACCACGAGCAACCTTTTCACGCATAAAGTGTTTATCCATCTCAATGTGTTTAGTGCACTGGTGTTGAATAGGATTGCCGGAAAAATATACCGCACTGACATTATCACAGTAGACTAATGTAGCTTTCGTGACAGGACAGTGAAGTTCCAAGAGTAAGTTTTTAAGCCAACAGGATTCGGAAACTACATTAGCAACTCCACGGTACTTGGCTTCAGCACTGGATCGAGATAAGGTAGGTTGTCGTTTTGCAGACCAGGAGATTAAATTTTCCCTAAGATATATGCAATATCCAGACGTCAACCTTCTAGTGTCTGGACATCCACCCCAATCTGCATCGGTATATGTAGTGAGTTTATCAACTGAGGAGGGAGAGATATGTAGACCGAAAGTAAGAGTATCCTTAATATAACGAAGGATTCGCTTCAAAGCAGTCATATGTTGGGTCCTCGGGTCATGCATAAATAAACACACTTGTTGAACGGCATAAGAGATATCTGGTCTTGTAAATGTCAAATATTGTAAAGCGCCGGCAAGACTGCAATATTCGGTTGGATCATGATATGGGTTTTCTGAAGATCCACTGAGTTTTGCTTTTGTGTCTACTGGTGTAGAAGATGGTTTGCAGGAGGACATGCCTGCTCGCTCAATAATTTCTTCGGCATATTTATTTTGTGAAAGAAAAGGTCCTCCTGAATGCCTTGTAACAGATATACCTAGAAAATAACTTAGGGGACCCAAATCCTTCATGGCAAATTCAGAGCCAAGTTTAGACATGATGGGTTTACGGAGAGTATCTGAAGACGCAGTAAGAATAATGTCGTCCACATAGAGAAGAATATAAGATGTGTCATCGCCTCGGTGATAAATGAATAAAGAATGATCTGAGACACTGTGAGAGAAACCCAACATGGCTACAAAATCAGTGAATCGCTGGTACCAAGCCTGAGGCGCTTGTTTGAGGCCATAGAGAGACTTTAGCAGGCAGACATAGTCAGGATGTTAGGGATTGCGAAAACCAGGAGGTTGGTGCAGGTACACAATTTCATCAAGATTTCCATGTAAAAAGGCATTTTTGATATCTAATTGATGAAGGCACCATGATTTAGATAAAGCAACACTGAGTACCATCCGAATAGTAGCCGGTTGGACTACTGGACTGAAGGTCTCACCACAATCTATACCAGTTTGTTGACCTGCATCATCTCCTACTAGACGAGCCTTATAACGTTCAAAGGATCCATCAGATTTCTTCTTAATCTGAAGATCCATAAACTGCGAATAATGTTAGCATTAGCCGGACGGGGCACTAAGTCCCATGTCTTATTTTCAATAAAAGCATCATATTCGTCTTTCATGGCCATTTTCCAATTATGATCATTTAATGCATTAAGAGAATTAGTAGGCAAGAGAGAAATGGAATGTTAGGTAGATGTATGGAGATTAAAAAGTTGGCGAGGCTTGTAAATGCCGTGTTGTGCTCGGGTGGTCATTTGAGGAGAGTGTGGTGGGTTGGCTATAGAAGTGGGTTGTTCTAAAGGAGTTGAAGATATGGATTCTGGAGAAGATGTTGGCTCATGTTGGGCTTGGAGGGGATTTGTGTTTTGGGCCGGTGTGGTGGTATGTTTGGTGGGGGAGGAGGTGCCTTGGGGAGTAGTATGGTGGGATGAGGAGGATGAGGCCGGTGTAGTTGGGTGTTGGGTGGGGAAGGCTTGTGCCGGATTGTTAGCGGCTAGAGGTGGAAATGTTTGGACATCATGAGAGGTGAAAAGGGGTTGATTGGGTGAATAAAGGAAATGTGTAGTGCTTGTATCCAAAAAATCATAGCTGGAGGATGAGGGAGCAATTGAATTCGAAAACATAAACGTATTTTCATCAAAAACAACATGCCTTGAAATGACAATTTTACGACTCGACAACTCATAACATTTATAATCTCTATGGTTCGATGGATATCCCAAAAACACAAGGTATTGATCGAGCTTGCAATTTATTTCTAGAAGTGGAAGGAATGAGAGGATAACAGAGGCATCCAAAAACTCGAAGATGAGAATATGACTGCTCTTTTTGGTAGAGAATTTTGGTGGGCATCTGAAGGGCAAGTTTTTTTGTTGGAAGAATATTGAGAAGGTAAGTGGCCATTTGAAGGGCATGGTGCCAAAACGAAGGTGGGAGGGAGGCATGAGCAAGAAGAGTTCAGATGCAGTTATTTATGGTACGAATCTTTCTTTCGGCTTTTCCATTTTGAGGAGATGTATAAGGACAAGAAAATCTAAAAGTCATTCCATTGAGTTCACATAACTTATGAAAAAGTGCATTGTCGTACTATTTTCTGTTGTCACATTAAAAACATTTAATTTCTCTTTCAAATTGTGTTTTAACGTGAGTACGAAAGTGGAGAAAAATGGAATGGACTTGAGACTTATTTGCAAGAGGAAAAGTCCATAAAAAATTTGTGAAATCATCAAGAAATAAAGCATAATAACGATGTCCACCTGAACTAAGAGTAAGTGATGTCCAAAGATCATTATGCACAATATCAAAAGGCATTAAAGTGGATGACAAAGACTCATAAAAAGGTAATTTTATTTGCTTCCCAAGGGGACAAGAATGACAAAAGAAATTATTTCGAACTTATTACAGATAATAAAATTATTTCGGTAAAGAGAATTTAAAACAAGAGCTCCCGGGTGTCCTAAACGATTGTGCCATAATTCGTTGGATGAAGCGGCAAAGGTGGATGGTGTTGTAGTGGATGGTTTTGTGGTAATAGGATAAAGTTCACCCAAGCTGTTGCATCTCATTAAATGCATCCCGATCTGAAAATTCTTCACAGAAAAACCGAAGGGATCAAATTCAACAGAAACATCATTGTCAATGGTAAATTTTCTCACAGAGACAAGATTTTTAATTAATTTGGATGCATGCAAGATATTATGTAAGGTTAAAGGATGATGTGGGTTAGGTAATAATGCATTTGCACAACCAATAACTGGAATATGATGACCACTACCAACAGTAATATTATTACTCATATTGGAATAAGACGTAAGATTATCTTCGTTTGCAGTCATGTGAGAGGTTTCCCCTGTGTCCATATACCATTGATCATCAGGAGAAAAGATAGATAGAGTATGCATTGCAGCATGAATATCGGTTGGTGCATATGATGACTGTGCATGTTGAGGGGCGGTTGCTATATGGGCCTGCTGAGGCTTAGGCCCAAAAATTCTTGGTTGGCGGGCTTGCTGAGATGTGAGTTGTTTCTGCCAATTTTCTGATGTAGGATATAGACAAGGTGGTGTAGCCCATGGCTGCTACGGTCCTGCCCATGGAGGATATGCCCACTGCTGTGTTTGCGTTGGAGGCGGCTGCCATGACGTGGGCCGGTGATTTTGCGATCGGCCGCCACGACCACCTCCTCTGCCTCTACCACGACCGCTGCAGTTGCTTCCTGCGCCGCCACGACCACCGCGACTGCTGCTGCCATTGTTTTTGTGGTTTTGATAGTGATACAGATTTTCAGCAGAGTTATCATGTTGAGATACTAGGAAAGCAGAGCTATCTGTGGTGTTTGCCGCCCTTTTTGCCCGTACCATTTCCTCCAAAACTAGCATAGAACGGGCCTTGTAAAACGGAGGAAGTGATTCTCCATGACGAATTTGGGAACCCACAGTGGCATAAGCATCTGTAAAGCCGGAAACGAGCTGAAGCACCAACCGTTCGTTTGAAACGGGAGCACCAACATTAGATAGTTGATCCGAGAGTGATTTAAGGTGTTGACAGTAAGATGAAGCATCAGGAAACTGCTCCATGGTGACTCTCGAAAATTCTTGTTCTAGGTAGAGAGCCATAGAGTTTTTATTGTCGAACAAGATATCAAACAGTCGGTTCCAAGCAAGTTCAGCAGTTGAATCACGTTCAATAATTGTGTTGAGAAGATCATTAGAGATGGTGCCATAAATCCATTGTAAGACAACAGCGTCAAGGCGCGACCAAAGAGTAGGATCGGTTTGTTTGAGAGAGGGAGTGGACGGTGTATCATTTGGAGATGGGGGAATGATATGATCAAGGACTTGATAGGCTCTGGCATTGATCTTGAAGAGTTCAGACCACGTATTATATTGGTCTTTTTCAATATCGAGCGTGACTTTGATGAAGTTGGTGATGTTAGGGATGGTGAGAGCAGGATGAAAGGTGGAGGTAGTAGGTTTTGGAGGATTCGAAGAAGGTGGTATTGGAGAGAAAGGGTAATCTTCGTCCATGAGGGAGGATGAAGGTATTGGAGAGGAAGGGAGAGATTATTTGAAACCTAGGCTTACTGTTACCATGATAGAAATATTTGCATTGCTTTTCATTGATATGATAACCATGTATATATACAACAACTTTGGCTACAAAATCATAATTGATTCCTATAATTGTGTTGCCATGATTTCTACTGATTGATTCCTCTAAATGTGTTGCCATGATTGTGACTGATTGATTCCAATAATTATGTTGCCATGATTCCTAAATTAATGTATGCTACATATAAAAGATATTAAATATAAAAGATATTGATATATTCTAATAAACACCTTTGAACACTGTCACAAATCCTCCTCCCAATTTCTCTGAAAAATTCTTTGTCATTCGCTGCAAATCGCTATATCTAAATGCAACTAGACCACTTTCCTCTGTTTTTAGTTTGGCTATAATTTGTTTGCTTTTCCTCCTCCGATAAATCAACAATGAGACTATGATGAATATGATTAAAGAACAGGTAACACCCTGTAACACCCTCTATTGCAAGTCCAATAATAACTCCTTTGTTGATTCCAGAATCTGGTAGCTCTGAAGCAGCGAGACAGAGGTAAAGAGTTCCTCCACTGGGCCCATTATACTGTTCTTGGAGATTAAGCAAATTCCCTGACCACACTAAACAACCTCTAGTACTGTAAGAATACGCAGTACATGAGCAATTGTTTTTTTTTTGTGTGAAGAAAGTACAAGAGCAATTGTTCAAACATGTTAACTCGTAATCAGCCTTCGAAAGAATTAAATTGACAGAATTATTTGGAAGTCTCGTGTTATACATGGTGTAAAACCTATCTTTTTTTGCACCAGACGAGCTATTCATACCGCACTACAATGGGGTACTCCCACATCCACTCCAATCCCTCGTATTCCAATCTGACGGTGACTTCTCTTCGAACCCTTTGACGCAGTTGCAAGCCGGCAAAACGTTCTCATTGCAGCTACCAAAAGGCCCACAAAGAGAATAAACTTGGCATTGTGATCTTGGTTGAGAACTTGAGACCAAGACAAAGTAAATTCTCAACTGATTGGAAGCCAAGTTAACTACATGATTTGTCCAGATAAATTCATTATGAACCAAGAGTTGAAATCCCCGCTAGACTGGTTCTTCACAAAGTGAAGTAATTCTCAGAAACTTGTTACCAAAATGACCCACCTTTTGAAAGTATTTACCGAACTGACCCACTTTTGAAAGTGTTTACCAAAACGATGCACTCGCTTTTTGAGAAACCGAGTTCGGTTAAAATCCAATCGCTTTTTCAGAAAGCGAGTCTAGACTTTCGAAAATCAAACTCGCTTTCTGAAAAAGCGATGAAGTTTTAACCACACTCGCTTTTTCAGAAAGCGAGTGATGCAGTTTGGGATTTTTTTTTTAAAAATAGGGCAGTTTGGGAAAAACTTTCAAAAAGTAGGACAGTTTGGGAAAATTTCCGGTCTTTATGGAAGTTGAGTCTGGGCCACTCATATCAGTATTGGGAATTTTGGATGTGAGTCAATCCGGCCCATTAGCGATTGGGCCATTGGAACTTTAATGGGACTCCCAATTTGCTCTAAACACGATAAATCTTGTGTTGTTCTCGTGCTCTGTTTTCTTGACTCATTTCCTCTCCAAGTAACATGGAGCTTCATGTATCTTTGTTATTTACATATTTAGGAACTGATGCTGCTTGTCTTCGGGTATGGGAGGAACTAATAATCTGAGTTTTTTTGGGAAAGAGAAAACTCAAATCTCGGCCCCCGATCTGACTGTGCTGTGAGGCTGAGGTGGTGGATCTGGGTGGTTCGACCGGCGTCGGGAACTTGCAAAAAAGTTTGAGACACCGGGAGAATTTCCGGCGACTGCTCAGATGCTCAAGTCAATAACCGGAGGATTATGAATGTTGGTAAAAATTGTAATTATCTGGTTACTGTAGAGGTATGCTGTATTTATAGGTGTGGGAACCTGATTGTGGAGTATTCCCGGGTCTCCTGATTAGGGGATGCGATCCGGACCACGTTGGGTTGGATTTGGGTGATGGACTTATAGATGTGTGCGATCTCCTCGAGATTTGTGTCAGGATCGAGTGGTGCAGATCTTCCACCAATTTTACCCTCATTAGGAACCTTTATGTTTGTCAATTCTTATTTAGCATTGACACTTGTAGATTTGCTTCATGTTAGACATACATATCGATTATAGAATATCTTGCCATGCAATTCTTAATTATGTACTATATATTTGTCGCTTTAGAATTTGTTGTGCATCCTTGTATTGGGTCATGTTATGTTTGTGTGTGTTTGTTTGCAGTTCGACTGGGGAAGAGGATTGCAGGTGGTCAAATTATCCCTTCATTGTAAACGGGCGACGTGCTTTCTGTAAATTTTTCATGTTAACATCATCTGACAAGTGAAGAGCTAAAAGTTTTTTTTATGAGGGAAGTGAAGAGCTTAAAGTTTTCACTGGAAAATGGATTTATGGTCGTTGCCTCATCATAAGCTATCTCAATCTGCTATGTAATTGTAACCCCTATTTTCTTTAATACATATTTTTTAAAAAGTATTTTTCCGTATTTAAATCCTCAGTATCTTATAACTATTTTTCCTTAATTGAGTTTATTATTTAAACTATTTTTGAAACCCAATTGTTTATTAAAAGCCCAAGCTGTATTTTAATTTTATTATTTGTTAATCTGAGCCCAAATACCCTAATTATTTTATTAAATGTTTTGAAGCCCAGTCCAGCCCTATTATTTTACATTATCTTAAGCCCCTTTATTAAAGCCCAAACCCAGTACCCACCTATATTGTACAGATCAATTCTATACACTCACCTGTATACAAATTTGTTCACATTTTCCCACTCTGCACAATCCCCTGTATCCCCACATTCTCTACTATCTCCAACTAACCAATATTATATTATTATTTTAAATCCCAAACCCCCACACGCTTTCTCCCCGTTATTCTCTCACCCTCTCCTGTTTCCTGATGAACACATTATTATTCACTTTTTAGAGCAATAATCTTAATATAATTAGACATTTAAAAGCTCTATATGTGGTATTTAACTCCTATTTTCTCTTTTCCATAGGAAACAGCTTATAACAGAAAAACGAAGCAGATTTAGGACTTCAAGGATAATACACAGCAAACTGCAGAGGATCAGTCGACTGGTTCCCCAACACAGGCGACTGGACAGGAGAAGCTGATTTTCCACAACTCTCGACACAGTCGACTCACTCCCAAGAGCAGTCGACTGGCCTGATCACAGATGAAATCTACATAAGTCTCGACTCAGTCGACTGGTTCGAAGATAAGTCGACTGGTCTGCGGCGGAGTAAACAGATAAGATATTCGAAGATACACCTGAATCTGATTTCAAATCTATTTGAATCAAGATTTTATGCAGCGAATCAAATCAAAAGACAGGGTATTTTCCAAGTGGACGTGGTAAACAGATAAGGAAGGAAAGGAGAAAAGAGAAAGATATTAATCATCAAATCAAATAAAGAAGGATCTTCCTGAAAAAGTGGAAACCCTAATTCTCAGCCGTGTTCTATAAATATCAGAATACCATCTCCAGAACACCTCTCCGCTCTCCACTCCACGACTTCATCCAAGGATCAGATATATCTCTGGGAAGCGACTCAATCACGAAGTTCCTGAACAAGCATCGAGAGCATCACTCCATCAACATCGAAGAAAGAGAGAGAAGATCCAGCAACCAGAAGGCAGTCGACTGTGTGACAGCCAGTCGACCATATTGCCGGAATCCATTAGTTTATTTTTTTTTCTTCTCTCTTTATTCTTTTATGTTGATCATGTATTCAAACTTGTTAAGCAATAAAGTTATTATTATGTGGAACTAATTTCATAGTTGGGTAGATCGAAACCGTAGTTATGTAGTGCTATATTCTTCTAAGATCTTCTGATTACTTATTGATTGAATCTGGTTGAATTGACATAGATTGATGATCATCAAACTTGATCTCGAAGTCTGAGAGCAGTCGACTGAGGTGAGAGCCAGTCGACTGACATACAGCACGTGAGAATATCAAGTTTATGTTATCATTTATCTAAATCTGTTATATGAAGCATATTGAGACGACCGAATCTCGTGCTCATAAATTGTAACAAAAGAATCTTTAGGGGTTCTTGGTTCAATCAACTTAGAGGATCTAGATCTGATACCAAGTTCTAAAACTTTAAGTGTTTGTTCGTTTCCACTGTTCTTATGTTTTCTCTAAGTATAACTTAGTAGATACCCTGCTAGATACTTATGGAAAGAAACGAATTAGAGTAGATACCATGCCTAATTCTTGGCTTAGGGAAACAATACTTTAAGGAGTAGATACCATGCCCTTGAAGTGAACAACATGAGTAATTAGAAGTAAATTCAGAAGGCTAATTAGCATTACTAACTATTGGTGGAGATCAACAACCCAACTATTCAAGAGATATTTGTGATTCAACAATTCCTTCTTAGTTTTAATCTTTTTATTCCTTTTAGACTTTTAAAACAACTCCTTATGATTTTTATTATTTTCTATTGATTAGTTAGTTGAAATCTACAATCTCTGTGGGATCGACCCTTGCTATTACTACGATTCGATTCGTGCACTTGCGAGGTTTTTTTATAATTTGTGTCTAGTTTTATCTATTAATTAGGTAGCTAGATTTCCAACGAACATTTCCCAACAGAACCCAAACCACGAAGCACTCTTCGTCTTCTCCCTCACTCGACCGCATATACCCTCCGTCTTCGTCCTGCCATTGCTGCTCGAACCCATCCAAGCTCCAGTCCTCCATCAACACCACCTCGCCCATTGCCGTTGCTCTCACCGCTCGACTCCATGGCAGTGGCCTCCACTCATCGTCGTACTCCCGTCGCTCCTCATCAACCATCGATCCCTCTCCTCGTCACTCAAGCCTCGTTGTCGAACCCCATCGACATCTCAGTTGATGTCACCCCCTCGTTTACACCCATCGAACTTTTGCTTGCCGTCGAAGCTCTGTCGAAGACCCCGAACCCAACCGCCTTGCTCCTCTTTGCCTCATCCGCTGACAGTGACCACCCTCCGCCATCCTCTCCCCGTCGCGGCTTCACCGCGATGCTATCGTCCCCATCTCCGCTCGACTGTGCCAGCCCCCGCTCCTCAAAGTCTTCGTCTCCCAACCTTGATGCCGCCCACCACCTCGTTTCCCCCGATCGCCATTGTAGAGCTCCGAAGCTCCACAGCCTCTGCTTCCTACCTCAGTGCCGTCCAACTCCTCCGGAGATCCCCTCATCGTCATCACCGCCATCCAAGCCCCGAAGATGCCGTCGCTCGTCTCCTCTATTTCAAGCGCAAAACAGAGTTCACTCCGCGCTTCGTCGAAGCCACCGTCGTTGCATTGCTTCCCGACCAGCGCCGTCGCCAGCGTGCCTGCCTTAGCTGTCGCAACTCCGCCGCAGTGCCGCTCCGTCGCCAAGGCCACCGTTGTCTCTCTCTCTCCTCCGCTGTCGCGAGGTCGAAGACGAGCCGTGATTCATCGGAACCGCTGTCCCGTGTTTTGCCGCACTCGATCCTAGCTGCGGTCCCCTGTTCGGCATGGATCCGGTGCGAGGTCGTGATCTGATTGGCCACAATTGCTATTTCGTGTTCGGCCGCACCAGATCCAGCTTCGCCGTTTGCTGTTCGGGCGGATCCAGTGTGGGGATCTTGCTGAATTGCTAGTTGTTGTTACTGTTTGGGCTTTCTTCGCACGATCTTCGCATGTGTTCTTGGGATTGCTCCCCGGGATTCTGATCCCGTTATTCCTTATTTATAGTGAACCGTCTACAAAAAAAGACAAGTCCGCTGGAACTCAATTAATTATTCTAGTTCAAGATTTTTGACCTCTTATACAAGTAGTTCCACTTCAATTATTATTAAATTTGCCTTGTGTCATTTCCGTTGGGAGTATCGAGGGTTTACACGAGCTAACCCAACGTACTCTTGACATCTTATTACTATCCATTGACTCAAACCCAAGCCTAAACACATACATGACATGAATAAAATGAATAGAACTTGTATATAAGAGAATACATCGTGATCAAATACATGTGATTAATTGAGATCTTGTGACTTGAACTTGACATGATAAATTTGACTTGTATACTAGAAAATTTACTCTACTTGCTGTACCTTAAGTGTAATGCATTTTATGATGCCATAATATGTTAATTACCCACTTTGATGAACTTATGTGTGTTGATATGTTATGAACTCTTGCTGCATGTACTGTTTTATACAGAGGTTTCGACCCTGTTAACTTGAGAATTGGCACAACTAATACAAAAGAAAGTTTTAGCCTACTGAGTCTAGTTTCTAACCCAAGTGACGGATCCTTATTCTGAGTCACGAGCTGTGAGATATCACATTTTTAGTCTCTGTTGGTCTGCATTTTTCAGACTGCAGAATTAATGCAACATCGACACATTTATTAGTGAAACACTATGCTAACAATATTAGAATGCCATGAAAATCTCCAGTAACTTTATAGACATGCTTAGGGTTCATCTCTAATTTTTGTAGATTTTTACAGTGTATTTATACCATGTTTCCACCCATTAGATGTTGACATCTAGTTACTGCTAGAACAGCTAAACTGCAAAGAATAGGGTGTTTAACCTAGCTACAATCAAAATTAGCAGAAAGTCACTGAACATAAATTGTATCCCTAAGTGTCAAGTTGTCCATAGCATCCTGGAACTTTGAATTCTGACTTGTAGTCTATGAGTTATCACTGTTTTAGTATAACTGTGTCGGTTGTTTCAGATTTACTACTTCATCTTTATTATTGTGCAATGCATCATGTTGCTGCATTATTATCATCCCCTTGACATTATTATAAACACTTGCATGTACATGTATGACTTAGTAATAAAATACTAAACAAGCCGGGATTAATAAGGGTTGACCTAGTAGTGGACAGTCTCAGAAAATGTACTCGGTAGGGCCCTCTTGTTACATGGAAACTTGACAAGGAAGGTGGAGAATTACTTGTGAAGACGTGAACTTGTTATCTTGTTAACTTGTTACCTTGTTATCGTGATACACCGAGTACACGCTCTATAGATCCCACCGCGAAGTCTAAAACGTACACTGTTTTGCATGCACCGAACCTGTGGTATGGGACGCAGTAGTACGTGCACTAGATAGGAGAAACAACATACTAATGAACTTAAATTGACACGTATATACTTGATTATGACCATTGCTTATTAATACCATTATTGTCTTTGCAATTTGATCTTGATTCATATTCCTTCATGTACCCCGTTCCCTTACTCTCTGCTTTTTACTACTTGCTGTCCATACTTGCTCTAAGGACAAATTATTTTTTCTTTTTACATGAACAAGTATAAGTGCATAAGGAGAATTATCAGAAGTCATTGGTGAGCAGTTCTTTCACGATTAGAGTAGGAGCCTCTCGAGCTATTTGGTAAGTTCTTATATTCCAGATTTGGTTATTGAATTTCATTTTTGTTTTTGTGATAATATTTTCTGCGTGGTTGTGATTCATTTTTCTTATATTGTTGAGTTAAGACTGGTACAACTTATGGATGATATGAGTTGGCGTACTTATATTATTCGCTGGGCCTCAGTTACGTGCCTGTGTTCCCGTATTCTGGGAAGCGGGGCGTGACAGTAATGTACCTTGCTGTAGGAATTTGGTTATGGACATGAAATGTTGTGTTTATATCTTGCATACTAGGATTGATATGAAAAGAATAGAGCGAAACGAGAAGAGCTTCGACGTGAAGACGGAATAGAGAAGGAGTTGATGTTTCTAGTTGAGAAGGGGGTGACAATCGACTGCTATTATTCCAGTCGACTAAAACTAAGCAGAATGGAGCTTGACTTCGAGTGTAACACCCCGAATTCCATTTACATATAATTTGTAGTACAACAAAATCTTTTACTTCAATTCGTATGATTTTACAAGGAAATTAAAATTTTTATTACACAACAATATTTATTCCAAGTTACACAGCAGAAGTTAAATAAAATACAACATGAAATACAACCCTAATATCAGAAGCTTTAATCATGAATATAATCTTTATCATCAACCGTCCCCTATGTGTGTGTTCCTTCGCAAAGGATGTCGAGGAGCACCCGAGGTGGCAGATTTGGAAGGACCGAGGGCGAAAGCAGTGGGGCCAACAATGCTGGCTTCAATATTGACGCCGAATTCGCGCGTGTGTTCCAGACGATGGCCACATTCATGGAAGCGCAATGGAACTTCGTGCCGCAGCCTGCAGCACACTGAGGCAATGTGGGGAATGTCGTCTCTGACCCACTGCAACTGGTGGAGTCCTTTAAAAGGATGAAGCCACCTGTCTTTGAGGGACATGCAGATCCCTCGTCCGCAGATGATTGGATCCTTCAGGTGGAAATCGTCTTCGAAGTGCTTGAGATCCCTGAAGGAAGCAAGGTCAGATTGGTAACCATCCTTCTAGAGAAAGATGTTGGCACTTGGTGGCAATCCTTCAAACATGGAATGGGAGATGGACTGATCACCTAGGAGAACTTTCCGGAGGAATTTAGACAGCACTACCTTCCTTTGGACGTACAGGAAGAGAAGGCGATGGAGTTCATGAATCTGCGATAGGGAAACATGACTGTCAGGGAGTACAAGACCAAGTTTACTCAGTTGTCCTGCTATGCCCCCGAGATGGTGTAGGATGAAGTGAAAAGGGCAAAAAGATTTGAGCAGGGACTTAGGCCTGCAATGAGGTTGAGAGTGATGCCCCTATGCATTCGGAGATTTGACAAGCTGGTGCGGAGGGCGGTAGTAACAGAACTAGACATGAACCAGGACCGACAGATGCTGGGCAAAACTGAAATAAGGAACCAGGGAAAGAGACCCGCGACTGCGGTGAGTTTTAAAGGACAACCCACAACTCAAAAATTTAAGAAAGCTAACACCACGGGAGGAAACACCAAAACAATAGCCTGTTACTTCTGTAGAAAGCTAGGACATTTTAAAAGTCAGTGCCCCAAGAAGGCTCTGGCAAGTACTTGTTATAACTGCCGAAAGGCGGGGCACAAGAAGTCGGATTGTCCATAATTGCAAGGAAACACCAATGATCAGACTCAGAAAGCAGTCGATAAGGGAAGGAAACTCTTTCGCCAGGGATGAATCTCACCTTGACTGAAGGAGATGCAGGGAACTGCGATGCTATCACTAGCATAGAGGATTCATAGTGAATCATTTTGTCTTTTGATTAAATAACGAAATGTTGTAATCTCCCTTATGTACCTGAATTTTTGGGATGCTAAATTAATTATGATATTGTGCTTTGAAAATAGTGTGTTATGCTATCCCTGGGGGTTAAATTCTTTTGGAATACTGGCAAGGTGTCGGGGGAGGGGGGGGACCCTGCAACCGAAGTCGTGGTGGATTGCAGCAAGCGACCCTCAAACGAGAAGGCCGGAGCTGCATATCTTGGTCTTATCCTTTTTTTCTAAGGAGGGAGTGGTCACCGACCCTCAAGTGTGGCTTCCGGAGGCTGGGAGGCATGGGAAGATCTTGCATCAGGAATGAGTGGTCGGCTCCAGAATGATCCATGGAGTGAGACATTCCTCAGTAGTCCAGACGAGGGATGAAATAAGCCCCAAAATGATCTTTGGAATAAGAATTGGTCTTCAGTATTCCAGGGATGAGAGCGACGCTCATGGGAAAAGATTGTGTGACGTTGGCTCCAGAATGGTCCATGGAGTGAGATATTCCCCAGTATTCCGGAACATGGGATGAAATAGGCCCCATAATGTTCTATGGAGCGGGATTGGTCTCCAATTTTCCAGAGACGAGAGCAACATTCACAAGCAGGTTAGTGGGATATTGACTCCAGAATGATTCAAGGAGTGAGATATTCTCCAGTATTCTAGACGAGGGATGCAATAGGCCTCCGAATGTTCTGTGGAGTGGGATTGATCTCCAGTATTCCGAGGACGAGAGTAATACCCATGAAGAAATTCAAGGATGAGAGAGGCTCTAGAATGATCCATGGAGTGAGATATTCCCCAGTATCCCAGACGATGGATGAAATAGGCTCCATAATGTTCTGTGAAGTGAGATTGATCTCCAATATTTCGGGATGAGAGTAACACTCATAGGGAGTTCGTGTGGTGAGGGCTCCAGAATGATCTACGGAGTGAGATATTTCCTTGTATTCCAAACGAGGGATGAAATATGCCACAGAATGGTCTGTGGAGTGAGATTGATCTCCAGTATTTCGGGACGAGAGCAACACTCACGGGGAGTTCGTGTGATGAGGCCCCAGAATGGTCTGTAGAGTGGGATTGATCTCCAATATTTCGGGAAGAGAGTGACATCCACAACTGGTGTTTGATCGCTGGGATTTTCGTGATGAGGGATGAAATAGGCTCCAGGATGATCCACGAAGTGAGGATGACCTTCAATAACTTGGAACGAGAGCCCATACTCAAAAGATGATCAACCCTTGGTAGCTGTCGTAAAGATGACTTATGCAGCGGGAGAATTGTGAACCCTGTATGAGAACATGTATTTCTCGAGTTATTTAATTAACTCTTGTTTGCTTTCTCACTAAGCGTAGTTCTGAAGACAGAACTATTCTAAGGAGAGAGTGATGTATCACCCCGATTTTTCTTTTCATATGATGTGTACCTAAACTAAATTCTACTATTAATAAAAATTATTTTTTTCTTATGATTGAAATTATTATATTTATTCATAACTAGCTTGACATACAAATATATGGGTATATATGTGTATTTTTGTGTTGGGCTTGAATTGGACCAAGATGACAAACAAAACAGAAAAAAAAAGAGGCACATTGGTCGGCCATACCATTGAGAAGAGGAGAGACAAGCACATGGTTTTGCAAAAAACCACTTGCTTGTCATCTCAAGCAATCCTCTCTCACTCCTTCTTTATTTAACACCCCCTCCTCACTCTCCTATACTCCATAGTTCTGAAATTTTCTAAGAAAAAAAAGAGAAGAAAAGAGAAGAGAAAGAGAGGGGGAGAGCTAGGAAAAGTGATCAAGAGGAGAAGAAGGAGCCAAGCTTGGAGGGGTAATTCAAGAGGAGCTAGACCAAGTCATTTCAACTACAAGCAATACTACAAGGTGGGTGTTTCTAATCTCTATGATTGTTCTTTGCTTGTTGAATGATGATTGTAGTGACTGAAATTGACATGCATGCTATAAATTGAACATTAATAACTCGGTTTGTGTTAAGAAATCCAAAACAGAAAATCATGTTGAAAGCTAAAATCTTTGTTGTTAGTTCGTAGCTCATAACTTGAAAACTGCCAGTTAGATTCACTTGAAATTTAGGGGATAATCATATATGTGTCGTACATCTTCAGTAAGATTTTTGGATTTTTCTGATTTTTCCTGCTAATTTATAAAAATACAAACTTGCATGTTGGTCAAAAACAGATCAAATCTTGTTACATGTTACTGTTGTAAGTTAAAATACTTAGAACTCACTGTGTACTTATGGTAATGACTTGAAATTAATTCATGTTGTTCTATTATCTTTCTAGAGCTTAAGTTTCAAATTTCATACAATTTGGACTACTATAGCTATGGTAATTAATTCATGCAAACTCATCTAGTCGAAATGATAAACAAAATTGTTGTTGTTGAATGCACTATTTTGGGTAAAAAATGCATAACTCAAGATCTACTTTATGAAATGAATTGAATTTTGGGTATGTGTTGTGAATATATGTTATGTGCTTGATTCTTAAATTTCATGTCAATCCAATAGCATTTGTTATATATATAAGATAATTTTCTTTAACACTATGCACAAAGTGTTCTGTTCTGGAAGTGTTTTTGCTGCATGTTAAAGAACCAAGTTTTTGAGTTTGTTAACATCAGAATTAGTAAAAATGTTCAACTAAAAAGTTGTAGACAACACCTAGAGATTTCCAAAAAGCCTAAGAATGTAAAATTTGATGCAGTGTGCTATTTTATATGATTTTTATCATGTACTAGCTCTGTCAAACCCGAACCCAAGCTTACTGTTTAAAGTGACATTGAGGTGATGGAGCCTTCTATGAGTATTTGAGGGTTGTAGGTGTAATTTATGAGCCTTAGTGAGCTTGAGTACTGATGTGAAATGATTGTAGGCCAATTTCGGTCATCTTAGTCATGACATGGTTATTTCTAGGTCATTAGCGATTGACTAGAATAGAGTTGAGATATGGATTGTGTGATTGTTGTTGGGATTGGGATGGATTCCCCCCCCCCCCCTACCCCCCATTCACGATGCCTCAATTTGGGATTTACACTATGTGTATGAAATTTGGGTCATCTTGATCGAATGGTGAGACCCTAGGACTTGGTCCATATGGATAAAATTTTTGGTGGGTAGATAGGAACCCGTGACCCCGAACGTGTTGGAGCGTCGACTCGGGCACCGATGTGCTCGCCGTCTAAGGAGGGAATTTGGCATCATAGGAGCTACCACTTGTCGGGAAGACATGGAGCGCGATGATTAATTGAAGCAGCGACTTGCTTTGGGCCACGGTAGCGTTCGACTCTGACATGACCGGCGACGGCGATCAACATGGTCGATTCGCCAGTTTTCGTGGGCTCATGTAGTGGGTTGGGCTTGAGAGCCCAGTTGGACCCTAGTGCGGGTTGGGTTAAGTTCAAATGAGTAAGTTAGAATGAACTCGAACTTAACTAGTGGTTATAAAACATCTAGGTGTGACCTCAGGGTTAGGTAAGAGACTAATTGCTAGATCGCTTAGCAAATTGTCTAGTCGGGTAGAACTAGATCACCTAGTAAGTTAATGGTTGTAAATTGGATAACTTGAATAGGGTTAGTCCGTGAGTCAAATCCTTAATTCAACAACCCAAATATGACCTAGGATAGGTCGAGCAGTGGTTATAGATGTAGGTTGCCTAATGTTACTAAGTTAGGGCTTGAAAATACTTGATAGATTACATGACTAAGAGAATTGGTTAAAATGAAATAGACCTAGACTCGCCTAAAAATTCGTACTTCTAATGAGATAATGAAAGAGAATTAGAGATTGACTAGAGTCGTGGAATTAATAAAATCGGATGATCGGATAATAATTGTGTAATTAACCTCATTCTTAGCTGTGATTCTAGTTTTGATCTAGCTTTAGTATTTTGAGCTTGATTATGTTCTCAGACTAGATTGATTGTTGGTTAGATATTTGTAACTTGCACTAGTACTAGCAAACCATAGTCGGGTGTTGAACTTTTGCTATCGTAGGAATACGAATTGTGTTCTCAGGTATTGAGATCACGAATCTCGTATCTCGATCTGTTAATTCCTGAAGAGCATGGGTAAAGAACGGTTGAGAAACTTCTGTCGGACAGGGGGATTTGACCCTTGAGGCCGTCATGTTCTTATGCACGTGGACACGAACGGGCCATGGGGCTGCTGTCTCATGGATCTTAACATCATGGGTGCATAGGTTTGTACCTGTAAGTTCATCGCAATTTTTTGAGTGAGGTTCGGGCACTATGTGGCAAACGAGATCACCACTATAGTGACTGCAGTAACGGACAAGACCGAATTACTGCCACCTCCTCAGACATGGTAAATCTATTAGGACAGGACAAGTACAAGAGTAGGATGCATGACGAGGAATCGAACCCTACAATAAGGAGAGGCAAACTCTTTGGGAAGTATGTACTATGGGATGCATACGTTTTCATTGAAGTTGATTTTGGGAACGTATGTAGTATGGGATGCATACGTTCCCAAATAAATTGCATTAGAGTAAGTGCATCGTGTGCATTCTTTGTTTTGTGCATTAGATTAGGCTATGGTATACATCGACACTGGTTGACATCACTTTTTCCTTTTGCAACAAATATTGGTTGTTGAGGTTTGAAATGCTATAGTATGTCATAGAGAGGATAATTGTATATATAATTACGTCAGTTGTATTCAACTGACGTGTCCACAGTCTGTCTAGTTGTAGGATTGCAGTTTGGGGAGCGCGAGGGAGAACTCAAGCAGCGGGAAGCATCCAAGTGAAAGTTACTGTCCAATTTATTATATTCAGGTTGTATCAATAAATTGTAATTTTTGTAATCATTGGATATTATAATAACAGTTTGATATAATAAAAGTTTTGAATTTCCTGTGATTTTTGTTGTGTTGAAACTCATTTGAAGGAACGATCCTGACTTGTGTCACAGGTTACGGGGAACCCAGGGCATTACAAATTAAACACAAGTTTCAATAATTATTTTAGCTATGTGCTAAGGATCAAATATCCATTTTGATAAGTTAAATTATAGATTTTGACTGTAAATTTGTATATCCAATTAAATTATTGTTAGAATAAAATAGTGCTAATAATTCGTTTAATTGACTAATTTTCAACAGTTTCATGAATGTAGGAACTTCAAAGTTACTTACAAATTGTGTGTGTTGGAGACGATGGATATGCATCACGGTTGAATAAGTCTGCACTACGCAGGCTTCTTCATCGAATTTGGAAATCACTTCTAACTTGAAGTGTCGGTATGATCTACTCTAATCTTTCTTAGTATATTCATGTGATGAATGTGTTAACATTTTGTGCGTTTGATCACATTTTTGAGAGTTTTAGTTCATAATTATTCTCATTTTCAAACTATCATGTTTAGGATTGTCAAATGTATACTATGTGTATAGACATATTGGCTAAATCCATCGTTCGCAGTTTGTGTGAGATTGTATGTTTGTTTCTCTAATAAAAGTTAATATATAAGGTGTACAACAAATGTCTTAACTTAGGAGAGAGCATCTTTTAGTGCACGATATGACTCCATTAACGCTTTGTTCTTTCTCGTTCATTGTACTATGTGTGCAAAGTTGAATTATAACATGTTAGCCATTATCTCGTTTAGCGTTTCGAAGATGAAGAAGAACGAATAAAGAAATGAGCTCTTCGTTCAATGTGTTTGAGCATATGGACATTGTTAGAACAACAAGAGAAATCAAACAGTTTTGTGAAATTTGGTAGAGTAATTTTGTATTAACTCATATTATTATTATTTTAATGTGCAGATCATAGTCAATGGCATGTGTAAGTTGAGTTTAACAAACGAATCAACTGATAATAGTAGTTCTAATTTGTGTAGTCCATGAATACGACATAATAGGCTAGGACATGTGAACTATATGTTAAATTGTTTGTTCTTATTAAAACTCATAACTCTGTTAAATGAAACTTCATTAAATATGACAATTGTGAAATTTGTGCTCAGATTATGATCACTAGAAAATCATTTAGTATGGTCTCTAGGAGCACTCAACTTCTTAAGTCAATACATTCTGATATTTGTAATCTCAGTAGCTTTGTGACTAGATGAGATAATGATTAGTCAGAAGTAATTAGTTACTCTTGGAAATGATTATTGAATATATATCATATTTATGGAAGATGTAGCACTCGCTATTTTGATGAATTAAAAATCCAGTTAAAGGCTAAGATCAAAATGTTTTAGATTTGATGGAGGTGGTGAATATGTTTTAACAATTTTAGAGAAGTTTGCATTTGGCATAATCTCTAGTGCACTCTATTTACTACAGTCAAAACGGTTTTGATAAAAGTTAGAATTAAACACTTAGTGAAATGTTGATTTCTATATTATTGACTATTATTTGACTTCGAGTAATTATGGGTGATATTGTATTGTTAATCATATTTCTAATATATTACTACACTCTAAATTATTTACACCTTGTAGACCATGGGATAGAAACACATATAATCTTGTTAAAGTGAAAACATGTGGTGCGGTACATTTGTTAGAGTACATGACCCTAGAAGGCCTAAAGTAGGACCTATAACAAATATTTGTGTGTGCTTAGAAAGTGCATAATGTAATTCTATGAACATATATTGAATCTATCTAATTTATGTTAGAAGAATTTAGACTTGCAGAGTTTTTTAAGGATGTGTTCATAAAAAATAAATGTATGAAATTATCTAGTTCTACAGACACAGTAAATAATTCACAGTTGGAATCAAGAACCAGCCTTACTGACACTTAAAACTTCAATGGCAAATTAGCTAAGAAGAGTCTTTAGTAGATAATGAAATGAATTTGTGGTTATATAATAATACTTTAATTTAGTTGATTTGCTAAAATGGGCTAAAACTATCGTAAGAAAGTGAGATTTTGTAGAAGAAACTTAATTTTGAAATGTTCAGTAACAATTTTAATGCAATTTTAGCAGCTAAAGGAATGACTGAGATAAGTGGGGAAGATTTGTTTTAAGTCTACTCACATGTCTGTCATATTGCTACAATAAGTATTCTTCTTACCCTTACATCTATTGAAATTTTGTTATTTATAAAAGATGCTGAAACAGTTTTGTACTAAAAGTTTTGTACTTGATGTTTTGTAGTGAAAAATTTTGTACTGAAAGTTCGCACTAATATGTTTAGTGAACAAAATTTACAAATTGGTAAATTCATTGTATATTTTTTTAAGTGTTAAAAATTAAGGCACAAATAATTTGACAAGATTTTTAAAGAGCTTAAATTTGAATCAAGTTATTCAGATAAATGTCTTTAATTCTGTGGTGAGTCAAATATAATTGCCTTCATTTATTGTATATTGTTGACATACATGTTGATTGGAAGTGACACCTCTACTACAAATAAAGTTAAGACTGTGCTATCCAAAGATTTCAGCATGAAACACCTAGGTGTTGTGGACACCATATTAGGTATAAGAGTGAGTTTGGGTTAGCAAGGGATAACCCTTAATCAAACTCATTAAATCAATAATGTGTTCCAAAAGTGGGGATATAGTGACTGAAAATGTGTTTTGAAACTCCTTATGATTATAATAAAGGTTGACACCTAATGATGGTGCAACTATGAGACGTTAGATCATTCTAAACTTATTGGAAATCTCATATATACAAAGATCTGCACTAACATATATAGCCTTTGAGGTAGGTATGATTTGCAGATTCAGTACTAGCTCTATTAATACTTATTAGAGAGCTCTAAGAGGCTAATGAGATACTTGAGTGATACTCAAGAGTTTGCTTCGTGCTACTCTAGTCATCCTTCATGAGTGAATGGATGATCTGATGCATTATAATGCTCAGAATTTAGTGAAAGTCGATAATTAGTTGATATGTGTTTACACTAGGAGGAACAAAAAAGTTATGGAAATTAAAAGGCAAACTTGTACTGTGCTATCATCCACGAAATCAGACCTTTATGTGTTATCCCCTGCAGGGGAAGATGCTGAGTGGATTGAAGAACTTGTTGCTAGCCATCCATTCAGAAGGTTAAGTAACTCTTTAATTCTATTCGTCGACTATCAAGCTACAATGCATTGTAGCTCATAACTCACTCTATAATAGTCAGAAGAGTATATTAAGGCAGAAAGAAGCCTAGTTGAACTTTCTCATAAATAAAGTGCAATTGAGACAAAATATGGCCAACGCTCTTACTAAGAGACTTGAAAGTGATCCAATTATCATAACTGTGGGGGATTTGGAGTTAAAAGTTATTAAGCCAAAAGTTAACATCCTAGTTGTTTTAATGAATTATAATCCAATTGGAGCCAAAGAGAAGTTCAAACTTAAGCATCAGTTTTAGGCCGTTTGCATGCTTTAGATAATTTGAAAAGTTCTGTTTAAATTTTTTAATATATAATTTCATTCCAATTTTGATGATACTTTATATTCTCATAATTTACTTAGAATCATCTCATTATTCCAGAAGAAAGCATGAAAACTTATCGATGTGTTTCCAATGTTTAGAATTGTCATTGTATCATTCCAATTTTGATGATATATCTCTTTTATAGATTCATGTTTCATTCCAATTTTGATGATTCAGAATTAACCATAATTGATTTGACTGTTTTTTTCATTCAATATGAAACATAATATAGATCTTGTGTAGAAACTATAATAGTTCTTATTCTTTATTTTGTTAAAGAAAAATTGATTGTGATGCTTGTGTTACATTTTGCTAAGCTATCGTTGAATTGTACTGAGTTCTTTAGTGGAACTAGATACTTTATGTAATTCGCTAGAATTCTTAGAGACGTGTCTCTTGATATTCTTGTTTTCAATAAGCTAGCAAAGATGGATGAGTTGAATCTGTCACCATAGATTTCAAAAATAATGATTTGCTTAAAATGGAGGAGTAAACATAAAACAGTTTGCAAGGATATAGTTTTGGTTTATTTTTCTCGAGAATAAATTTGTCACTTGCTTGGTAAAACTTCTGTTGAGTTTAAGACTCTTGTGTTCATGAGCTTAAAACTCATATTTTGTTCTTGATGTTTATTTGCTTTGATTGATTTTGAAAATATGACAGGTTCCTCTAATTGGTTTATTCATTGTGAACTATTCTGTTTTGATATGGTCTTTGAATTATTCGAGTTATAATTGATTTAGTCTATGAACTATATTATTTTGTGATCCAATGATATAATATGGCATTGCCGAATATATTGAGAATATAGGAGGAGATTGTTGGATATATAGGTATATTCTTAGTATAATAGAAAGTTATTGTGTATAATGTTCTATGGGGGCAACACGTGCTTTGCACGTGTTGTATGCTAATTGTTGGACCGGGTTGACTGCAATGAAGCCCAGTACCCTAAATCCAGATTAATATTATATAAATGCTGGTCTAGAGGTAGTGCCCTATGATATTTCAATTACTGATAAGCAGTGTATAATATCTTAAGCGGCTATGAGATATAAACCCTAACCCTAATTACCCATCTTCATCTAACAATTACTACCCCTACTCAATTAGACAACCATCACCCTATCTATTTATAGCCAACTCCGCCTCCTCACTTCTCTCATCTCACCAATGTGGGACTAAAAATTTTCAAAATTTAAAATCCAATTGCATTTAGTCCCATATTGGTGGGATGAGAGAAATGAGGAGATGGAGTTTGCTATAAATAGCTAGGGTGAGGTGGGCTAATTAAGTGGTGGGTAGTGGGCAATTAAATTTTTTGTTCACACTTCACACCCATTTGACTCATGAATTTAACTCATAATTTTATTTAAAATTTTTTTTTTGGAGTTTTAAAAAAAATTAACTAATGAATTTCACGGGCCAACCTGTGACCTGGCCCTGCCCAATACAGGTTCAACCAGCATGGGTTTGTGGGTCGACTCGGGTCGAGTTTCTCTCTTCCCAACCCGACCCGATTAATGCCCCAACCTGACCTAACCCGCCCAAAACACCGGCCAACCCGACCCGATCGACCCAAATACCATCCCTACGTTAGTGAATCAGATGTACTAAAAGAGAAAACTATTTCGTTTCTCAGTAAAGGAAGGCACCGATATTCAAGATCATATAGTGGAATTTAAAGTGTTATCCAAAGTTAGGGCAATAAACAGATGATCTAAGCAAAGAGGATAAAGCTTTCAACTTCATATTTTCACTGCTCGTACGAGCATTTGATAATCACCATGCTATATGAAAAAAATGTTAAGGAGAAGCTCTCCGTGGCCATTGTGATCAAGGCCTTGAAGGGTGATGAACTTAGGAAGGAGACTTAGAAATCGGCATCTAATTCTACGAGTTGCTTGGCGGTGGAGGGATCTTCAGTTGGAAGGAAAAGTGTGCAAAATGGTAGGATCTGTTGCCACCATTGCAGAGTGATGAGGCATTACAAGAGGGATTATTGTAAGTTGTTAAATCAGAAGAGTGCCAACATTGTCAGTGCCGCTTAATCAAGTAATAACTTAGGCTGTCTCATTATTTCAAGTTTTATAGATGTGAATTCAGACTGGTTTTTTAAATTCGGGTAGTTCTTATATTTGCTCCGAGAGGAAAATATTTTCTACTTACAAGTCTATAACATGTCATTGTGTGAATTCGAAGATTGGTGTGATTTGTGACGTAGTGGGTGAGGGAATAGTTGAGCTGGAGATGTCAGATGGAAAGGGGTTCACATTGGAGAAGGTTGTGCATATTTTTTTGTTTAAATGGAACCTAATATCCGTGGGAACTCTGGAATCACGGGGTTGCATGTACACAGCTCAATGTGAAGTTCTATCAGTTTGGGAATGTCATTGTAAGATGATGAGGGGAAGGAGGGGTGTTCATCATAACCTTCACAAGATTTGTGGGAACGAAAAATCTTGTACAACTGATTTGAAGCTCAGCATTCCTAACACATCATCAAGTTCGCCGCCACTAGAATCAGTAAAGCTAGATCACAAGTTTGATATCATTGAGAGGTGGAGGATGCCTCGAGGTAGGTGGAGTTCGTGCAGAGGGTGGCACCTCCATATTGACGCCTATTAAGGTATGTTCAGAAGAAACCACTAAACCGTGTTGTTTGCAAGCAGAGAATGTAAAGAGTCTAGAGATAATTAATCACACAGGTATAGTTACATGAGTATGCAATCCATGATGGAGATTGTTGGGTTTATGTCTTGCATACTAGGTTCAATGTGATGAGAATAAAGCAAAGTGAGAAGAGGTTCGAAGAGAAGACAAAGCAGAGATGGAGTTGTTGTTTCTGGCTGAGAAGGGGGTGACAGTCAACTATTATTATTGTAGTTGACTGCAACCAGACATAGTGGAGCTCGACTTCAAGTGCAGTCGACTCACTACAAGACTAACAGTCTTTACCGGCATTTTTTTCCACATTCACCGGCGTTTTAAAACCCCGCTGTAGATACCACCGGCATTTTATAAATCGCTGGTGCAGTGTCGCTGAATCGTGTGTTGCTGTAGCTTAAGGGCATTTCCCGACATTTTTTACGAACGCCGGTATAGGTTAAAACTACACCGACGGTTAAAAAACATCACCGAAAGGGTGGTTTCGTTTGGAGTTACTGTTTTCGGCCAGCACCTACACCTGTAGACCGCCAGTTTTTTCTGGAAGCTACCCCGGCGCTTGTAAAAATGCCGGGGTAGCTATATTTTTTCTAAATTTTTTTTATCTTAAAAAAAGAAAAAAAAAAAAACTTGAACACTCTTGCAATCAAAACCAATTGCAAAACTAAAAGAGCCCCAATAAAATATGAATGAAGCATAATAGTATAATATCATCAAATTGTAATTTCATAAATATAATAATGTGATCTCACCACATTCATGTGTCAAAATATGGAGTTCACAATATTGAGTTACAAAGAGTGAAAAAGATTATTTTCACTGTCAAATTCAGGCAAACAAGATACTAACTGAGATGAAACTTATACTTTTATAATACTCGTGAGATAACTGTCAATTGAAACCACAATGGAAGTTCAAACAAGATTATTTCATCACTAGTCACTCCTCTGTAAATCATAGTATGCAACTTCAGTTACATAATCCATCTCATCATCACTTAAAACTAATGTGAAAGAACAATCTCATTTTTAAACCCAATCAACAAGCATGAACATTATCTTAGAAACTGATACTCATCTAGACATCATGATATAATTGTATATAAAGTTTAGATAAAAAAATTTCCATCACTAGTCACTCCTACAAAAATCATAGTGTGCAACTTCAGATACATTATCCATCTCATCTCCAAATTCAGACAAAAAAGCAACTCGTCAAGCTACACTTCTAGACAAACCATTGCTCAGTTCTAGACAAAACAGCCCCAAACAAGTAAGGATCAAATGGTTTTAACAAGTGAAAAATGTAATAATCAATTGATCAAATGGTTTTAACAAGTGAAAAAGAAAAAAGTAAGGATCTCCATCCACACAAGTGAAAAAGAAAAGTAAGCATTCAAGCATTTCACAAAGTTAATCCATACCTAGAATAACCAACTCTAACTTATGATACCAAGATAAAGCATTAAAGAACAAGGACTCGTGCAGCATTTATAACAAAATCTACCTCTATGTATGTTACCGCAACATCAGAATGCTTCTCGTTCGTCCTCACAATGAAAATGTCCCAAAACACCGAACACCATTCGAACAAAAATCCACCAGGAGCATCAATAGCTAGTCCATTTTACACCGCAAGAACAACATCAGCACAAAACTACACTAAAGATAAACAGCACATATAAGAAAAGGAAAGCAAAACTAAAAAAAACTAACTTGCAAGAAGAATGAACAAGATGATCACTCCAACCAAACTAATATCAGAGAATGCACTTTAGGAATTCATCCTATACTTTATTACCATCGCACTAGGAAAGCAAAAGCATCTGCATCTGGAAAAATCCTAATGTGATTGCTCATGCTGTCAAACGTTATCGCTATCTTACCATAAAGCAGCAAACCCAAGTCATAAAAAAAATGAGGCATAAAAACATATCTAATCAGAGCCAACCTCACAAATTAACCACTAATAGCTCAAAATTAGTTATTATTAGATGACATGCAAATGTATACAATGAATTATTGGATACTATGCAAAAGTATGTATGTTTACGCTCTTCACGATGAACTGGGTGCTCAAGTAGAGCAGAAAAGGTAGCTGATTGACACAACATGAGATTTGCAGACGTGAAATGAACAACGTAAATATCAAGCAACACCAACCTTTAACAACGTGAGTATAGACTACATACGTAATGTGGCGAATCCCCAACAATTGCGTTGCAATTCCTCCAAAATTGCATATATGAATAAGTTGTGGAACAGTTTCCTTTAACAAAGCAGTTTGCAGATGGCCAGAAAACAACCATCAAATAAGGAGCATAGTAGAGGGACTGGCTACAACTATGCCCATGATGGTCAACATCAAGCCACAGAGCAAAAGGCAAATGTACGACACCGCCTTCGCTCTCAATGAAGGTGAACAACTATCAAGTACCCACCAATCAAGCTCTCAGATAGTTCCCATACTCATATACAGAAACTACACTAAAGTTTATAATAATCAATTGTAAAATACCCATATCCACATTTTATCATCTGCAATTACCTCACAACAAAAAGTAGCAAACTTTAGTGTATTTTCTTCAACATTAGCCCTAAAAATACCCTTAAGTTTACTACTTTCTACTGTCAAACACCCATTCAACCAAAAACCCATCAAAAGGATTGCCATTTTTTCCCTTTCCAACTCAAACAACCTCCTCCCATTCAAAGCTACATATACACAAGAAGATTCAATAAATCACTCTCAAATAATGTTGGTTTTGCCCACAAACTTAAATCACTCTCAAATAAAGAAACACAAGAACATGTATGATTTTTTTACCACAAGATTACCACAGCTCGCTAGATTACCACAATATTAATTCAAGAACAAACCTAGGGTTTGTGTAGAGGAAGGGGCGACGGCGGGGGAGGGGCGCGGCGATGGTGCGGTGATGGGGGGAAGGGGCGACGGCGGGGGAGGGGGCAGCGATGGGGGAAGAGCCGACGGCGGGGTAGGGGGGGCGGCGATGGGACAGCGATGGGGAACGGGCAACCTCCGATAGCGGGGGAGGAGGCGGCGACGTCGGGAGAGGGGGGCGGGGGAAGGGATGGGGGTTTTCGTTTGGGGAGGAGGGAGATGGAGAGAGAGAACAAAATTGGGGGAAGGAGATCGATAAGGAAAATGAGAGAGATAGAGAGATATATGAGCGTGACTTATCCTTCTAATACACCGGCATTTTAATGCAAAAATGCCGGTGTATACCTACATACACCGGCGTTTTTCACATACGCCGGTGTAGAGTGGTATTTTTTTCCCTGCCAAGTTAGCTGGTTTCTACACTGGCCTTTCTACCAAAATGCCGGAGTAGAAATGCCGGTGTAAAACGATTTTTTTGTAGTGACTGCTCTTTTGAGAAGTTGTTTGAGCCCAGATTTGCTCTCCAAGTTAGATCGTACGGTTCCTATCATGTGAGTTTCTCTTCAGAGTATATTGACCAGTGTTGGGTCAAGACTACAACCTAGGGTTTAGCTAGATCTCTATATATCAATGTATTCCCTGAGAGGTAGTATTTTATTTGAGAGTGTTCTCTATTGTAAACAACATAGTATCTTATAGTGAAACTTGAAAGATGGATAGGTTCATGTTGAAAGTAACTGTAACTCGTGTATCTTCTCTAGTTGTATATCTCGGTTATTTCTCCCCCGAATTAGGTTCACTGAACCGGGATAAATCTTTTGTGTGCTTGGTGCGGTTTTCTTTCTTGGTTATTCGTGGTGATCAGTTGACGCATAACCTAGCATCTCTCACCAGGGCCGGTCCTAACGTATTTAAGGCCCGGAGCGAAAAATAAAATTGTGCCATTTATAGACACATCTGTGTTTTATATTTATAAACTATTATAATGGGGGTAACATAAAACCAATAACCGAAAAAATAAAAATTACATTATTTTGTTTTATTACACTCCCTGTTTTGATTATCCTTAGAAAAATTAATATTGGCTAATAGGACATTTTTCTACAAGCAAATCTTTTATTTTTCCATCTAAACTATCACACTCTAGGATCATATATATTCAAAATTTCAAATGCATTGTAGCTTCTGAACATTCAAGTACATTGTTTATTTCTTCACTGTTTACAATATTCTCATATTTCAAGTACATTTGTTGCTTCTTCCATATTTTATGTCTTTTCGTTTTCATTCTCACTTAAATTTTGAACTTCTTCGTTTACCTCATTTTCATTTTCACCTAAATCTTGAACTCTTTCGTTTACCTCATTTTCAACTTGTTTTTCCGAAGAAACATTTATTTTCTTTAAAATATTATCTAAACAATCTTTTTGGGATTTCATAATCTCTTCTTCCCTTTTCTTTTTTTTTTTTCTTTTTTGATACCCTGAAGCTTGTTTCTTAGGAAACATTACTTTAATCTATAAATTAATATGTAATTAATAACACATAGAAATATAGAACAATAGAATCCGGATAGTGAATGTAAATACTTGCACTTCGAAAATTTTCAACCAAAAAGTCTACATTCAATTCAATTGGTAAATCTAAAATTGAAAACCCTAAAATTAGGCTTCTGATCCGTGTAGAAGAAAAAAAACAAAGAGAATGAAAAATTAACATAGAATACCTAACTGTTTATAACTACTTGAAATCGTTCAATGGACCAGAGCCGGTCAATGATTGACCGAATAACTGAATAAGAAGAAGATTGAAGAAATAAGACGAAGATCGAATTCGGCGGTGGGATGAGTCTAATGAGATAGGAGATTGAGATTTGAGAGCCATTTAGAGAGTAAAAATTATAGATTTTTGTGTTTTGGAGAAGATTAATGGTCTTCTCCATTATTGCTATAATGGTTTTGGATGACTGGATGAATATGAGGGGTATTAGAGTTAACAAATCAATTGTGTTAACTTTTTAAGACGTTAAGTATATAGTTTAATATTAAAAAAAATTCAGATAGACAATAAATAAATATAAAAAATTATGTGCCCCTCTTCTGATTTAGGCCTTGGGCCGTCACCCAGCCCACTCTGGCCCAGGGCCGGCTCTGTCTCTCACTATAATCCGTACATGCAATGCATGAATGTAATATTTATTTTGGTGCACCTCTCTTGTGGAACTGGATGAGATGATGATGTAGGTTGATGTAATTGATAAACTAGTAGGTCTGTGGTATACTTCTGCTTGCTTGGAGAGACAATTTGGTGATGGGGTTCTTGAGCATGTTGACGATAGGCTCTGTTCGTAGGATGTAATGGAGTTCTCTCACAGTGCTCTCCCCTAACAGTGTCATCTTTGCGCTTGTTTTCATTGCTTGAACTTGATCTTGTTCTTATTTCTATTTGCTGTCTTTCCTTCATGCTTTTTGGCCACTGTTTTAGACTTTGTTAGATGTTCATCTCTATCTCCCTCCTTGTACATTCTGCATGTTTTTGTGCGCATCTCTGCCTGATTCTCTGGTTCAGCCCTTCTTGCACAAAACCAGTATGCTGTTTGTACATTGTTATTTCCATATATATATATTTCAATGGTCGTTACCATCTTTTTTTTGATGAATCGGATAGAGCCATAAGGCTCCAGCCATAAAAAAATATATATTAATCAATAAAACAGTGAATAAACAATACAAGAGTCAAGGGTTTTACAAGAAGTAAAACAGAAATAAGATGGATATACAACAAGCAATTAGATAAGAAATACAACGACAGACACAACATTAGCAAAGCAGATCGAGGAGCCACAGCACGAAACACCACGCCGAAATCCTAGGGCGGAGCCACGGCCCTGAGAAGCGAGCAAAGAGAAGGAGACCAAAGTCAAACCGTCGCGCTCGAAAAGCCCCAAGAAAAATGACGCACAGATGCGGAAGACGTCCTGCCACTCCAAGATGGAAAGCTACACCCACAAAGGCTAGCACACGCAGGATCCAAAGAAACCGCCAGCAAACAAGACGCCAGCGACACCTCAGCAATGAGAAAAACTGGGTAGCCAAATCCGAGTCGAAGGAGAAATGCCAAAACTCAGATGCGCTCATGAGGAAGCGCCGACACTGAAGATACTTTTTTAGCTAATAAACGCGCACTCACGCGAATAGGCAAATTAGAATAAAGTTTCTTTTTGTAAATCCTCTTAGCGGGGGGAGGATCGACTTCCACCAGAGGAGGCGCGGACCCGCAAAGGACAGTCCCAGTAGAGTTGAATACGTTAGGGCACTTAGAGGGAGAAAGGAGACAAGACGAAACTGGCAAAAATAATGGAGTGAACTTAATTTGAGGAGAATGACGATAAAAGAAGGGGACTCCACGAGTCGATTGGCGCACTAGCCCAATCGAACTACGGATCCAAGAATGGCAAGCCCTAAAAGGAGAACCTAAATGAGGTTTCTTATCCCGATACCAACGCATCGAAGGCCTCGCTGCATTAAAAAGGGGACTAAACTGAGAACGGCCTGACCGAGGAAGGGAAACGAGTTTCGTGAACTCCGAATGGAAGCTAATTTAGGAAACTGGCGAGGCGCAAGAAGAGCATCATGAGCAACGAAGGAGGGAGTGGGGGTAGATGTTGGATTAGGCACCACAACAGAGGCACCCAAATCCTTACCAGGCTCACGACTACTCTTCGTCGAAAGGCATGTATAAAGCATGCACTTAAAGAGAGGGAAAATAAGGCGGAAGAGACGAGCAGCCGGAAACATTCTAGCCAAAACATGGTCCTTATCCAGACTCTTAAAACGCGATTGCCCCACAACTTTAGAAAGGGGGTGAGTCCGATAAGAACCAAATCGAGGGAAGGAAACAAGTTTCGATTGAAACTTTCGATCCTTAAACAGGCTAGAAATATTGGTAAGCTGAAGAGTGCCAGGATAAGCATCACAGTCCGAGAGAACATCGAAAGAATTCGAATCTGAATAAGAAACTTCCGCCGTGGGGACAATAATCTTTTTAGACTCAATACGAGAGTCCCTCACCAAACAAGCATTAAACCTGTCTTTTAAGAGAGGATAGTTAAGAAATAAGAGAAATTTGGCCGGTAATGGTATGCCTCTGGGTAATCCCAGAAGTTTTTGAAGGGTAAAACATTGCCTGCGAGAGTGCCCATGCTTATCACAAAAGAAGCACTTAATTTTATTGACGCACTCTCGTTGGAAATGACCAGGCAGAAGGCACCTGAAACAAACCAAGAGCGGTGCGGGCTGACAAGACGACTGGTCTAACGGCGAAGAGGGAGAGAAAAGAGAGCGACCCAGATTAACGGGCCTATATTTTTTATCATCCTGGACCCAGGACGGGCATAAAGAGACCATGGCTTAAGACCAGAGAAGGGCAGTGAAAACTGATATAGAGAGAATCAGTCACTGCCAAGGAGGCTGAAGAGACAGGCTAAAGGATCACAACAGATCCAGCACCAAATAACACAAAGAAGAATAACGCAGTCGAAAAAACAACAAGTAAGAAACAGAGGATCAGGAAGATCCAAACCACGGTTATACAGAACTGATAGGAGTTCGGAGAGAGTAGCTAAACAGCTACAGAGAGATTAGTAAAAAACTATATGCTGAAATAACTAAAACAAAAATGCAACAGAGGGACAAAGAAAGATAATAAGAAACACCTGAAATAAAATTAAGGCCGAAAGAGCAACTCAGAGCACCGGCATGCTCTAGGAATGCGCACGGCCGAACGTCGCCAAACCAAAGAGACAAGGACTAGAGAATGAAGTACCACCTGATGAAATGAGAAATAAATATAAATGGAGAATCGACTAAAAAGGAAACTCACAGAGCGTGAAGATGAGGGGAAGAATCCAATCTGCGTAGGTGGGAGAGACTGCAGCGGGAGAAGCCCGGATCACGAGGGAGAAATGCGCAGCTCAACGGGAGAGGGCGGAAGATGCGGGAGATCAAAACGGGAGAGAGAACCGCGGACCACTGGGAATGAGCCGGAAGGGAACAAGCCCGCTCGCTGCCACAAAACTGCACCCCGGTAGAACGCCGGCAACAAGAAGGGGAGGCCTGGTCTCAGCGGCGGATCAACCTCGCGACCAAAGGGAGAGAGATGGCCGGAGGGCACCAGCGACCGGCCGGTACCAGAGCTCTAGCGTGCAACGGGGAAGACTCAAGCACCAACAAGAAGAAGCCCAGGGAAACTGAGATGGCAGAATCAAGCCAGGGGGGAAACAAAGCAAATGGGTATGAAGCTTAGGACGGGATCTCTAACTTTAAAGAAGGAAGAAAGATGGAAGGCGGTCCAGAGGGACCGGATCTGGCCGGAGAAAGGGAGGAAAGGGAGAGAGAAGACTGGAGTTTTGGGTCGCTCAGAAATCGCCTTTTTGAAATTTGAATCGCTCTGTCTCAGCAAGACTTGTTTGTCTATCGATGCTCCAAAAAGCGGTGTAATAAACAATCTGGTCGTTACCATCTTTAACTCTTAAAGAAAGAAAGAAAGAAAGAAAAAAAGAAAAGAAAACTTATCTTTAACAAAAGATTGGTGCCCTTATCGTAACTTAATAGTATTGACTGATTTTAATAGATTTAGATTAATCTACTGAACTAAGGATCTAGGATAATATTGGCATTACAACACTTCGTAGTATACATTCATCAAAAACACTTCGTAGTATACACGATCCAGTTACTATCAATATATGTGACAAGGATTTCCTATAACTGATGCAGCTAATTTAGTGGTGGGAGCAACAAATGTGAGTTCTTATTATTTATAGTGGAAGAGACAGGTCCGAGACAGATCTCAGCCTTAGATATGGATCTGAGATGTGAATTTTGTGAGGAGCAAGAGAGGTGGGGTTGTTGGTAGTTGGTTGGTCCGAACACCTCCAAAAGGCCAAAAAACACGGGGGAGATCCCGGCAACGGGCTCTCCGACGATGTAGCTAGTCACTGAAAAACGGAAAATTACGGTTCAAGTGAAGAAAGATTCATTACTGTAACATCCCATATTAAATTTTAAATAAGAATACACTTTTTTTTTGAAAAATTTACACGTGCAACGCACGTGCAATTTCTTCTTATTATTTTCGTTTTAAAATTTATTTAGATTTATGCAAAATTTTCTTCCATTTATTTTATTTTTTTGTTGCCTATTAGAACCCATAGGCATAATAGAAGACTCTAAGTCCATTAAAATAAATTAAAAAAATAAAATTGAACCAAGCTCACAAGAGGAAGCCCACTAGAAATTCATTAAAAAGAAGAAGCCCATTAAGTTATTCTACTTTAAATAAATACTTTTAAATCCTACACTTGTCATGTAACAAGTATATACATATAGGCTATAAACATAAAATTAAACAAATGAATGAGAATGTGCACATGGGGGAAATCCAAAGGTTGGCCAATTCATGAAGGAATGATAAGCGGTGGGGGTTTGTGTAGTAATGGTGAGTGGGTGATTAATTTTGTTAATGACTATTTATTTTTGGGTAATGAGTGTCTCTTCATTCACCCATTTAACCCTAAAAATACCACCCCTTTTTCTTCATAATCTTGCACCAAAGATCAAAGAAACAAAAGATAAGAAAGAGAGGAAATGAAAGAGAGAGTTGTTTGAATTCTTGTTCGGAGGAAGGAGAGCTTGCTAGGGGGAGAAGGGAGTCATATTCTTGGAGCTAGGAGCAACTTCTAGGAGTCTTCTTCTACATTAAAATCTTCATTGAGGTGGGTGTTTTCTTAAACTTTCTAAATTATAGTATCATGCATTTGTAGGTAAATTGATATATAAAATTGATATGCATATGAGTAGTGATTAAATTGTAATGATGATATTTAGAATGAAAATGATCGAAAGATTGTCATGAAAATAAGTTGACTGATGTTGTTTGATTGAATGGTAGTACATCATGATTAGATTAAATGATATGGATATAGATTTGTACACAAAGTTACTAATTCATGCCAAGAAAAGAAATTGTTTTGATTTTTGTTTGCCCATCAAAAAATTGTATCTAAAAAAATGGTTGGAATCTATAACTAAAACTTTTTAGGGAGCATCTTGTATGTGTCAAGAACATCCCTTTAAAATTTTATAAGATTTGGAGGTCGTTTACTATTTTAATAAAATCTAAACTCAGAATTGGTTAGTAGTTGACTGGTTGCTGGAAATCTGCACATCTTTCGGT
Source organism: Hemerocallis citrina (assembly GCA_017893485.1). Classification (NCBI taxonomy): domain Eukaryota; kingdom Viridiplantae; phylum Streptophyta; class Magnoliopsida; order Asparagales; family Asphodelaceae; genus Hemerocallis; species Hemerocallis citrina. The sequence goes on along the minus strand of CM030358.1, from coordinate 76,959,765 downwards.
TTTTGATCAATTCAGCATTGTAAATGAAATAAATTCAGAAAAGACAGAACTAAGAAGTTGTAGTAGACTCGTTAAACTTTCTTAAAAGTCCAAGAAATCAAATTTTCATAAAGAGTTGAATTTTATATGAATTTTATAAGACTGTACAATGGCAGTATTTCAGTATTTCGACCCTAATGTATATTTTGAAGAATTCAGGATTATAGATACAGTATTTTGAGCAAACTTTGTAGAACCCCGTATTTTTAAATATTATTTTAAAGATTTGAAAATAAATTAAAATGATTTTTTGAAGAATTAATAAATATTTTCTAGAAATTTATCTTTTTACACGTGCGAAACACGTGCAAATAATTTTTGGTGTAAATAATCAATTTTATATTTTTAGTAGATTCTCCTAATTATAATGGAGTATATTCTAAAATTTGGGATTTTTCTGAGTAGAGAAACTATTTTTTTTATAAATACCTCGAAAGGGAGGGGCTTTTATGTAAAAAGTCATTTGGATCTTGAATAAATTATAAAAATTCATTTTTACTGACATTTTGGTTCTTCATGGTTATCATTTGAATTTAAATATATTTATACTTTATTTAAAGTCGATTTGGTGAAGATTTAAACAAAAAGGGTGTTTTTGCAAATATAGAATTTATGTTGGATCTTCGTGCAAATGTTTTTCTGGAAGGTAAAAGTCAGATATTTTGATTGTAAAATATAATATGTATTATTAGATATTATTTCAGATTTTTCTGGATTTTTATGAATATTTTATGATGTATTTGCAAATATTACAAAAGGGAGGGCTTTGGTGCAAAATCGCGACCCTGAGTGTAAATCCGAAATTCTCTTAACTTTGGACTGTGCTGAGTTGTTGGAAAACTTAGTGGTAAAATGATTTTATTTAGTTTTGATTTATTTAACTTATTTTAACTAAGAAAGGTTATATATGTGAAGTAATAAATTGAAAAAGGACTATTTTGCAAAAGTACTTCAAAACCTTAATTCCTTTCAATCCCAGCCTGTATTAAAGAGGACGTGCAGCCATCATTCACTGCACAACTCCAAATTTATTATATTATTATTTTCTTGGTGATCAAGAGGAGAATTTTTGGATCTTGCAAAAAGGAAGGCTTTTCGTTGGATCTTTTCAATTCAAAGGTGAGTGATATAAAATTGTTTTGTAGTTTTAATCTATGTATGCGAGTGACAATGTTGTTTGATTTGAGAATGACATGGATCTAGTATTGTGGTATGATTCATGTGAACAATTGTTGTTGTTTGGACCAAGTATGTGAAATTTATGAATGACTAGTAGATCTTGATTTATAAATTTGTGTTGCTAAAAGCATGTTAAGATTTGAGTATGGTTATGATCGGATGGTGAGCATCTGGATCTTGTGCTTATAAATCAGATCATGCTATCAGTTGTGAAGAAATTTAGTATTGAAAAACCCTAATGAAAGAATTAGGAATTGAGAACATGAGAATTGAGTTTTGAGATATGGGATGATTGAGTATTGAATCCAATCTGAGATATTTGGAGATTTGTCACTTTTATATGAATACGAGTTATTTTCATAAACATAGAATCTTTAGAAAACTCCAGTTTTGATCTTTGTATTCTGACCTAAATTATGAAAACTGTAGGCCGACAGTCGACTGGTCTACTACTCGGTCGTCTGGTACGATCCAGCAGCTATATCTTTATTTTTTCTTGAAAATCTGTTCTGGACAGTCGACTTAGACCCTTTTCAGTCGACTGGTACACTTAAAATTTATTTTTCAAAGTTATCGTAAATTTTTCTCTGGTAAGTCGACTTATGACATTTAAGTCGACTTATATTGTATTTTAAGTCGACTTATGACTTTGCAAGTCGACTTATAACACTTAGAATATTTTCTTAAAGATTTCTAGAATTTCTATCTGGTAAGTCGACTTATGTTTTTATAAGTCGACTTATGTCTCCTTTAAGTCGACTTATGTTTTTTATAAGTCAACTTATAATTTTTATAAGTCATCTTATATTGTTGGTAAGTCAACTTATAATTTTTATAAGTCATCTTATATTGTTGGTAAGTCAACTTATGATTTTTATAAGTCAACTTATATTACTTAACTTATTTTCTCAAAATCATGGACACTTTCCCTCTGGACAGTCGACCTACTACAGTAATAAGTCGACTGGTACTGATGAGTTTTCATAAACTTGAATGTTCTTCCGAATGATTAGTCTTCAAATATTTTAGTCTATGCTTTGTCTTCAGTTAAGCATTTGGTTTGAGATATTCAGTTGAGCTAATTTTGTTTAGTGGAAAGTTGATTAAGACTTTTGAGTTTGAGTCCCTAGAGGTGAGTGACCCTAGTATACCAGTGTTGAGTTATTTTGTTGAGTCCCGTGAGGCATTTCAGTTAGACAGTTTTGAATTTAGGCCGGTAGGGTACACAAACTCTAGGAGATTCTTTAAGTAATTAAATAACCCAAATAATAAGGACAGGCACTAGTGGTGATATGATGAACGGGAACATGGGTTATGCACCTCAGTATGGCTTTAGATGTGGGATTTAATCTCCGGAATTATCCAAGTAACTTATTTGAGATGTGGGATTTATCTCCGGAATTATCCAGGTAAATTACCTGCGATGTGAGATATATCTCCGGAATTATCCAAGTGATTTGCTTGAGATGTGGGATTGATCTCCGGAATTATCAAAGTCGAGGCGACGCACATGGGGTATTCATGTGATGATGTATCAATGTTTAGATGTGGGATGATCTCCGGAATTATCCAGAAAAATTACCTGAGATGTGGGATCTATCTCCGGAATTATCAAGCATGGGCTAATTCTCACAGTTTATCTTTATCTCGTAGTAGTCATCGTGATAGGATTAGTTGCATAGCGGGGGATTGAACCCTATGATGTGGAGACATTAAGGGCTTGCACCGAACTTATGTAGAATGTGATGCATAGACTTCAACAAGTATGCATTAGAGAGTCCGCATATAGACTTTGTGTTGTCTTGACTTGGTTTCGTGCATGTGTTTTCCAGTTTTCCTACACTTGACACTTAGACTAGATGCACTTGTTGTTTTCATTCTATGATGTTTTCATGCTTTACATCTTTGTTATTTCTCATTCATTTATCATTGTGGTTAATACATGTTGTTGATGACCTTATGTTTTACGATTAAATTATGTTGTTTGTTTTTATATCGCTCACACCATTTATGGCTAACCCCTTTAGTTTTGGGGGTTAGGGATCATCTCTAGCCTCATATGTTACAGGTTGTTGCTTAGAGTTTGGAGGTTAGATGCTTGAGATAGTTTTGGAGACAAACTGATGTAATAGAGCTTTGTGTAAAATTTTAGTAAAAGAAGTGTTGTGAAAAGAAAGATGTAATTCAAGGTGTTTGTAATTCCACTGTGTTTGAAAAAGATTGTTGTAATAAAAGTTTGGAATAAAATTATTTGTGTTTTTGGGCTATGTGTACTGTTACATTGAAGTTGATGCTGGGATTGTGCCACGTATTTTCTAAGTTATTATATTAGAAATTTGGAGCGCTACAAACTTATAACTTAGAAATTGTAGTAGACTTGTACAACTTTATTTTGATATAAATAACGCAAAGTTTCGTAAAGTATATGATTTTCTATGATTTTTACAAATAGCATGAAATGCAGTTTCTGACTTTGAATTTACTGTTTTGCAAATGATACTTAAACGAGGTGATTGAAAATATATTCTCGCTATTTTAAGTTATATTTTGGAAAAATAAAGATCATATTCATGCTTAGATGAGATGTGAACTCAAAAATATATATATATATGTGTGTGTGTGTGTGTGCGTGCGTGCGTGCGTGCGTGCGTGCGTGCGTAGGGAAATGATCGAGTGAGAACTCTTGTAGTGAGAACCACGTGAGAACTTTTGTTTGGGACATTAGTTGAACGATCTGAACCGTTCATTTTGATCTACATGACTAAATTAATCCATGGATGAGAAATCAAGTCATTTGAGATTTGTTTGCCCATGCATTGAAGTGTTACAAATTGTGTGGCTGAAAAATTGTTATTTTTTATAGTGACATGATGCATGGACAAATGAATATCAAATGACTTGGTTTTATATTTTAAAACTAATTTAGTTATGTTAAACAATGTGAACGGTTCAGATTATCCATAGGATGGATAGGGCTGGAGTTCTCACGAAGCTTATTGTGAGAACGGTTCTCACCGAATCGCTACCCTATATATATATATATATATATATATATATATATATATATATATATATATATATAGTTGATAATATTAGGAATTAGTATAAAATAAATCAAAGGAAAATGATGAGATGAGTTTTCAATGATGAATTTTAAGGGATTATGTTTTAATCTTCATTAACTTGTATTGAGAAGGTTTTCATGAATATGAAAAGTGTATTGTGAATATGAATAGGTCGAGATTGTACTTGTTGATGAATAAATAAGAATGAATAAAAGAATTTGAATGAATTATGAATACATGAACATAAGTTATAAGGGTATGAGTACCCCAAGTTGTTGAACATGAAAAGATGTTGATTGTAGAGGCTTAGTGATACCCGGGTACCGGCAAAAGTAATGAAAATGAATAATTAATTTTTGAGAAGTGGCCAATATGGGCTGTCGTTCTTGGTATTTTTTGTGTAAGACCGGTAGGATGGTAAACTAGCTATAGGCAGTATAATTTATTCATGTTCAAACTTAAGAATTAGGCACTAAGTGAAGATCTAGTAAACTAGGACAAACATGAGTGGAGGGCCTCTATATAGTCGGGCGGTGGATTTCGGGACTATAGACCCAGTCGGGCAGTGGATTCCAAAGCTGTGGTTGCTTGCGATGGAGGCAAGCCTTAATTAAATCTGAGATTATGATTGATCGGGCGGTGAATTTCGTGATCATGATTAGTCGGGTGGATAGTAAGTCGTACTCTAGTGTATATGCGCATACCGGGGCTAGAGGGACACTTGCGGGTTGTTCGCATGATGATGATTCTGTATAGTCAGGTGGTGGATCTCTTAGACTGGAATCCGTACTCGTGGAATGTCTAAACTTTATTTTATTACTGGGTAGTTATCATGGCGAGGGATTAAACCCCCTTTAATGTGGAGTACGTAGGTGCTTTCCCTCGGACCTATGTAGTATGGAATGCATAGAATCCGAACAAGTATACATTAGTGTCATTGTAGTATATCATCTGCATTAGGCATTAAGTCATATCATACACTGACATGATTAGGATAGTCACTCTTTACACTTTTATATGCATTCAAGTTTGTGATTGTTAAAGTCAGAGATTTCGTTATAATACAGCATAGCGAGGATCGCTGTTTATAATATTGCATTGGTTGTAAGCAACTGATGTGCCCATAGTTTAATATGCAGGTCTTGGAACTTACAGGAAGATGTAAAGTTGAATTTGATGCTGATGTTTACTTACATGCCAAAATTGTTAAAATTGTCCTGTTGTACTTCATTTATTTTCCGCAGCGTTATTGTTGTAAAAGAACAACGTTGTAATAAAAACTTTTAAATTCCTTGTAAAATTGTATGAAGTGAAGTGTAGATCCTGTTGAGCTACGTATTACCGTATTTTAGTATTCGGGGCGTTACAGAGTGGTATCAGAGCCACGCTTCAATAAGTAGTACAAATTTACAAGGACGACACATTAAAGTGGACATTAGAGTGTGAGTTCAGCTTATAGAGATTTAACTATAAGTAGTTTATATTTGTGTTACTCTATACGCTGATGTTTCTCCTCCTTTTTTCCTATAAGATGGCCAATCATCATGACCTCGAGAATATGGTGGAATGGTTTGTTCCTGTCGAAGAAGAGGAAGAGCCAATAGAGGAAGAAGAAGACCCAGAAGAGGAAGAAGAAGACCTTGAAGAACTAGAAGAAGAACTACCCAAGTCCAGGGAGATTACTTCACCTCCGTCTGATTCCTCAGAAGAATACTCAGACAAAGAACCCATCCAATATGACCAAGGTGGTATTGTTACTTCTCTTTGAAGAGAGTTGGATGCCCAGAAGTGGAGAGTAAACCACTTAGAAGCACGGCAAGCAGAAGATAGGAAACACATTCATGAACTGAGTCACCAAGTATGGAAACTCAAAAAGCTCCGGCACGTGAATGCTCAACACTTCGCCAAGCTGGAGCACATGACTCGCTGGGACAAGCAGAAGCGTCATCAGAAGTTTGAAGACATGAAGAGAGAAATCCGAGAATTACAGGGAGAGCTCAGAGAAGCCAAGAGAAACCGTAGAATCTAGGATGTCTTTATGTTAAAGTGATGTAATGGATGTAAAAGCATGTTTTCTTTCCGAATGTAAAAAGTTTCATTTTGGAATGAATAAAATTTTGTTGAAAGAATGTATAGGTTTGCTATTTATGGTGATTAATGACAATTTTTATGACCCAGAAATGGCTGGCGAAGGGCATAGTGGTGAGAATAATGGACTCGATCTGGAAACTGAATTAGCTCAGGTGTACCACACCTTGAATGCTTTAGCTGCCAATGTCGTCGAAAACCCTAGGCCGAGGCCAGCTGTACAGATCCCTGAAGCAATCAGATTAGTGGAGTCATTCTGATGTGAATATTTGCAAGTGTACAAAATCACAACAAGTAATATAGTTAGTGAATAGAGTGTCGAACCCACAGAGAATAGATATTTTACTGAGTACCAATATCACTAGATGAATCACTATTTGGATAATCGAAATTTATAAATAATAGGACAACTAAATTAAATTAATCTAATTAAAACTAACTAAATTTGTGAAGAGGGAGAGGGCTGTGAAACTATGAAGCTCTTGTAATTTATTAATGGTAAAATTAGTTCTAGGGCTCTTGGTTCACCTCGTTTATCACACATACAAATTATAACTCCTTATGAATAAAAATATTATCTTTCCAAATTGTAGACCAAAATCCTAATAATATTAACCACTCTATCCACGTAGTTTAAAAATTATTCTCAACTAATTATTTGCCTATCCATCAAATTATTAATTGAAAATTTGGATTTCTTAACGGTCACGTCCTCCAATAACGGTATTTAATTTTTATTAATCACAAATTACCAGTTCGGTCTCATCATGATTTAAAAGATCATACAAATGTCTATCCACCATTTTGTACGCATAAATAATAAAAATTAAAACACAACCAGGAAAAATAAAATAAAATAAGGAATTAAAATTTGTGTTCTACAAAACTAGGCTACATCTTAGCCTCTAGAACAATAAATTTAGTTCATATTTGTTTGGGATTGCATCGTAAAAATTAGAGAAGAAGAGATACAAAAAGATTAAAAATAATGCAAACCGAACTCCTAGAATCGAGCCCAAGTCTCTTTCTCTCTCTTCTCTATTTTTTGTCTCAAAAACAAACTGAAGCCAGTGCCTCGAAGCACGCATCGCCACCTCAGAAGACGTCCACACCAGCACAACAGACCTGTCACATCGCTGTGGGTTATGTTATCTGCGTCGCCGTTTCGTCGAAGCCAGGTCAGCAGGAGAGGACGCGTCGCCTTGGGTTTCGTGTCGAGTCAGAAGCCAGCAGGCATCTGCGTCCCGCCTGCAGCCTCTGACGCTGTCTCTGTTGCCACGTCAGGTCGCCACAGCCAGTGGCGGAGCCAGATATTTCAAATTAGGGGTCCCATTTATTTGTCTATGTCGACAAAGTTGTCGCCCGCAAATAATAAATTTATAAAAAAAACTGAAAAAGTTAAATTTATTGAATCAAAATATATAAAAAAAAACTAACAACAAAACTTATCTATATAATAAAACACAAAGAAAGCTATCAAGTGGTTCTCCTTCAATCCCCAAAAATTAAAGGCCCAAATCTAACCGTACAAAACATATTTTTCCCTCCAAAGTTCCCCTCCAAAACTCAATTTCAAATCCCCCCCCCCCCCAAAATAACTCCTATATTTATTTAATTTTTTTTTTCTCTCTCTCTCTCCCTCCCTTTTTTATTCAAAAAAGTAAGAAAATAAAAATTTTAAATTTTTTTTTAAAAATAAAAAATTTAAAAACTAAAAAAAATAAAAAATTAAAAAACTTTTAAAATAGTTCAAAAAAAAAATCATATAATATGTTTTTTGTTGGACCCCCAAAAGTTTCTTATATAATATGTTTGCTACTTCAATTAATTTGCTCGACCTCCAAAACTATTTTATATGATCAAACAAGGTGCACCGTTCCGAAGACGTGCCGTAGGCACGTGTCAACGGGCAAACCTAGTATTTCTATAAATTAAGATATATGAATTATATTTCAACAACTAGATTCAGTGTTCCAAAGATTACAATCAACAAATATAGACTACAACTCTAATAGAGTGGATGAATGAACAAAGTGCAACAGTCTATACGAGAGGGTAGAGATGGATGGATGAGCAAGTAAAGAGTAAAGCTTAAGGTTTCTTTTACTTTTATCCAATTTAAAATTTATTGAAAGATAGTTCTTATGATAATATCTTAAATATTGGAGGTTAAGTTAGTAAATAAAAATGATATTTTCTAAATTGGATACATAGTGAAAAGAATTAGGGACTTGGTTTTTAATTTTTTTTTAATTTGGGGTCCTAAAATATCTTAAAATAGGCCTTGATACAAAAATAAGCCATGCACTAAAGAGTTTTTACAAATTTTTGGGGGGCCATTTGTCCCCCCTACCTACCAGGTGGCTCCGCCACTGGCCACAGCAGCAGGCGTCTCAATCCCACGCACTGCCGTCTCAATCGCCTCACGTGCGCGTCTGGTGGAAGCCACGTCAGCGCCTGCCTTTCTCTTCGTTTGTTTCGAGTCGCGTGCGCCAGAAAGAGAGAAGAGCTGCTGTCACTCTCTCTCTTCTTGTTTTTTTTTTCCGATTTGTTTGTTATAAATGTAGCCGTCACCTCTTCCCAATTGTGTGCTCCAACTTTGTATAGATTTATAGGCAAACGGGAGAGGAGTTAGGGTTTGCACTTTTTGCAGAAAGATCCATTCTTTTTATTTATTTCCTTCCTTTTTAATCCAGAATTTTATTTCTTTCTCTTTTTTCCTTTTCTTTCCTTTTCTTTCAACCACGTGCTTCTGCATACACAAAATAAGACCAAAATTTAGGATTTAAAAATAAAATAAATTAATTAGTTTAAAATTAATTAAACTAACTAAAAATCATATTAGCTCATTAAAATCCTTCTAAGATTATTTGTCGCACTTTTACTCAACAAAACAATAAAAATTGATAAATCCATAGTTTTGCTTTGTTTGTTGATTTTTTCCACAAATCTTCACTTTTTGCATCAAAAATATTATTTCTTCAAAAATAATTAATTAATTGAAATCTTATAGAAATAAGATGAATTATAAACAATATCAACGAAAACAAGCAATTTTAATTGGTAAATGAATACAAATATTTGTATCTAAATTAGACACATCAAATACCCCAAACTTAAGATTTTGCTTGTCCTCGAGCAAAAAGTAGAATCATGAACAAGGGAATAATAATGGTAGACTCAACCCATCACACCAAGAATTCTCATCATGCAAGCATAAAAAATTCAATTAAAAATATAAATAATAGCAAATAAAGTAAAACTAAGCATACCCACTTTCCCCAGTGTAATTATTTATTCATAATTCCCAACCCAATCGTATTTGTCATGCAATTAATGTAATTGTAGTATGTGACAACTTAATCTGTGATTATCCCTTCTCACTACTACAAACCGAGTAGCAAACTAGAGTTTTTTTTTATTTAATTTTATTAATTTTTTTAATTTTTATAGTCTCCTCTTTAAGTCGTCACTTGCCTTTTGACGCGAATGCAAATCATTTGTGATGAATTCACCCGGTTACTCAACAAGCCACAAACTTAAAGTGCTTTGCATACTCATATTTCAAGTTGCCGTTTTACGTAAAAGTAAACATTGGTGATGAATATCCCTAGTTACTAAGCAACTCAAAACATTGGAGTAGATTGACTTTATTCATATTTTTTTTTCTTTTTCCATTATTACTTTATTTACTTAAACTCTGTTTAGGACTAGATCAAAGGGGATAATCACAAGAAAAAGCATCACATTTGCCTTTTATGTATAATAGCATGACTCACACAATTGTGAAGGAATTGTAAATGTCAATAATCCTAAAGTAAATAAGTATGCTTAATATTGCTTTATAAGAAATTGTCTATCCCAAAAAAAAAAAATTATTTCAATGCTCATCACAATAAAGAACTCAAAAGTGTAATGGTGAGCCTAATTGAAATCCTTTTTGTTTTGTTTTTCTTTTCAAAAATAATAATAAAAAAAATTTGTAAACCTTACCCCCAAACTTGAATATCACATTTTCCTCAATGGGAAAGAAAAAGAAAAATAAAAAGAATGCAAAAAGTTTAGAATTTCTCCCCTGATTCGTCTTTAAATTTCTGCACGCGCAGCGTTCAGTATTTTGGCAATATCTGGAGCTGTAGATGTCCAAATGGGCTGAATTTTTTTTTTGCTGGGAAGCTAAGACGATAGGCTACAATCGCCGTTTGAATCAGTTTTCCAGATTCTGACTCCATATTGCTTAAAAACAGCCATCAATGAAGGTGTTCAAAATAGCTCTGCCCGGCGACTTTCAAAATTTATGCAATCCTACAAAATAAAATCAAAAATTAAAATAAAATAAGCTAAAAGATAAATCAAAACTAAATGCAATAAAATAAAACATGGGTTGCCTCCCAAGAAGTGCTAAGTTTTAAGTCTTCAGCCAGACATGGGGGTGAGATGGTTATGTAACGCCAAGATCCAGCAACATTAAAACATCCTTTCTAATTTTTCTCTTCTTGTGTGGATCAGGATTAAGCTCTAATTTGAGGCATTTTCTTCTTGATGATGATGTCTTTGACTCTCCCACCTCTTTGAATTTTTGTTGCAAAAATGAATAAATAGAAGGTGCAGCATCCAAATACATGACATGTTCAAAAATATTTTCTTTTTTAGCTTCAAAAATTTCTGCATTTGTTGGACATAATTTTGTAGGTGATTTTTCAAAATTAGCCTTATGTTTCTCACCCACAATTAAATGAATTTCACTTCCTTGAATAGATGACTGTTCTTCAGGAGGAAAATTTATGGAATTAAAAACATCAAACATTACTTGCTCATTCTGAATTTGTTCCTCCACAATTTGTTCAATCTCACTTTGCTTTTCAACCACATTATGTTCTTCATTTTCTTCTTGTGGTTGCTCAATTATCTTCTCGCTGCTTCTATGGGTTATTTTTATGACATGCTCTTCGGGATTAACAACTGTGTTGCTTGATAATATTCTTGCAGTTTTTTCGTTAAGAATATTTGAAAATTGAATAATTTGTACCTCAAGATTATGAATGGAAGCCGAAGTTGAATTTTCAACATTTTGGATTTCCAAATCTGTCTTTTGGATGTATTGTTCTGCCCTTTGCATGTAGTGCATAAACATGTCTTCAAGTGTCGGCTTCTTTTCTGGCTGTGAAAAAATTTGAGGTGGTATAACTGCTCCTTGATTGTAGTTCCATGGCTAATGGGGGTGTTTCTCCATTCTTGATTGTATGTGTTTCCATAATGATTGTTTTGAATTTGAAAGTTTGACACGAAATTTTCATGTTCGGCATTTGATAGAGCAAAAGGGTTCCCCACTTGACAATCTGAACTTGAATGATTTCCTGCACAAAGATCACAAATCATATTAGAATGAATAGCATGAAAATTCATATTTTCTATTTGTTTAGATAAAATATCATTTTTGGCATTTAAAGTAGAAAAAGGATCAAGTTCAAAAACTCCAGCCACTTTTCTTGGCATTGTTCTCTCTGAAGACCACTGGTAATTATTTGATGCCATCTCCTCTAAAAGATCATAGGCTGCTTTGTAAGTTTTGTTCATAAGTGCACCACCAGCTGCTGCGTCAACCATAGATCTATGTGTAACTCCCAAACCGTTATAGAATGTTTGCATTTGCAGCCATTTTGGTAGTTCATGATTAGGACACTTTCTTAATAACTCTTTATACCTTTCCCATGCACCATACAAAGACTCAGTCTCAAATTGAATAAATGTGACAATATCATTTCTTAGTTTTGCTGTCTTTGCTGGAGGAAAATACTTGGCTAGAAATTTTTGTGCAAGTCCCTCCCAAGTAGTAATACTACCTGGTGGTAGATAATGTAGCCAAGCCTTCACCTTATCTCGTAATAAAAAAGGAAAGAGTCTCAATCTGATCGCATCGTCTGATACTCCGTTGTATTTGAAAGTGTCACAAATTTCTAGAAAGTTTGCGATGTGAGCATAAGGATCCTCGTGCGGTAGTCCCCAAAAGTGAACAGTCTTATGAATCAATAGAATAATTTCCGGTTCAATCTCAAAATTGTTAGCTTCAATAACCGGCTTCTTTTCGATTCATAAATTGAGGGCATAGCATAGTCTCTCAAAGGCCTGTTCTCATCGTTCGCCATGATAATGTACGTGTATGTCCTGAAATGTAATAATTTGATGGCGAACGATGAGAAATTCAACTTTTCAATTAATAATTTGATGGATAGGCAAATAATTAGTTGAGAATAATTTTTAGACTACGTGGATAGAGTGATTAATATTTTTAGGATTTTGGTCTACAAGTTGGAAAGATAATATTTTTATTCATAAGAAGTTATAATTTGTGTGTGATAAACGAGGTGAACCAAGAGCCCTAGAACTAATTTTACCATTAATAAATTACAAGAGCATCATAGTTTCACAGCCCTCCTCCTCTTCACAAATTTAGTTAGTTTTAATTAGATTAATTTAATTTAGTTGTCTTATCATTTATAAATTTCGATTATCCAAATTTTCAATTAATAATTTCAGGACATACGTGTATGTCCTGAAATGTAATCTCAAAGGCCTGTTCTCATCGTTCGCCATGAAGCACGCGTCGCCACCTCAGAAGACGTCCACGCCAGCACAACAGACCTATCACGTCACTGTCGGTTATGCTGTCTGCGTCGCCGTCTCGTCGAAGCTAGGTCAGCAGGAGAGGACGCGTTGCCTTGGGTTTCGCGTCAAGTCAGAAGACAGCAGGAGGCTGGGTTCCGCCTGCAGCCTCTGACGCTGTCTCCGTCGCCACGTCAGGTTGCCACAGCAGCAGGCGTCTCAATCCCACGCACTGCCGTCTCAATCGCCTCACGTGCGCGTCTGGTGGAAGCCACGTCAGCGCCTGCCTTTCTCTTCGTTTGTTTCGAGTCGCGTGCGCCAGAAAGAGAGAAGAGCTGCTGTCACTCTCTCTCTTCTTGTTTTTTTTTTCCGATTTGTTTGTTATAAATGTAGCCGTCACCTCTTCCCAATTGTGTGCTCCAACTTTGTATAGATTTATAGGCAAACGGGAGAGGAGTTAGGGTTTGCACTTTTTGCAGAAAGATCCATTCTTTTTATTTATTTCCTTCCTTTTTAATCCAGAATTTTATTTCTTTCTCTTTTTTCCTTTTCTTTCCTTTTCTTTCAACCACGTGCTTCTGCATACACAAAATAAGACCAAAATTTAGGATTTAAAAATAAAATAAATTAATTAGTTTAAAATTAATTAAACTAACTAAAAATCATATTAGCTCATTAAAATCCTTCTAAGATTATTTGTCGCACTTTTACTCAACAAAACAATAAAAATTGATAAATCCGTAGTTTTGCTTTGTTTGTTGATTTTTTCCACAAATCTTCACTTTTTGCATCAAAAATATTATTTCTTCAAAAATAATTAATTAATTGAAATCTTATAGAAATAAGATGAATTATAAACAATATCAATGAAAACAAGCAATTTTAATTGGTAAATGAGTACAAATATTTGTATATAAATTAGACACATCGCATTCAAAAGGATGAAGCCACCTGTGTTCAAGGGCCAGGAAAATCCGAACGCTGCAGATGACTGGATTGGGTAGATTGAGACGGTTTTTGAAGTTCTGGAAACCCCTGAGGCGAGTAAGGTGAAGCTGGCCACCATCTAGCTGGAGAAGGATGCAGGAGTCTGGTGGCAGTCACTGAAGAGGACCTTGGGCGATGTGCAGATCACCTGAGAGGGATTCCTGGGAGAATTCAGAAGCCACTACTTTCCCATGGATGTTCAGGAGAAGAAAGCCATGAAGTTCTTGGGCTTGCAATAGGGTGGCATGATAGTGAGAAAGTATGAAACAAAATTCAACCAGCTTTCCAGGTATGCACCGAAAATGGTTCTGGATGAAGCCAAGAAGGCATGGAAGTTCGAGCGGGCTTGAGGCCAAACTTGAGGTCCAGAATGATATCCCTGGGAATTAGAAGGTTTGACAAGTTGGTTCGGAGAGCAGCAACTACTGAGGCTGACATGAACCAGTTTCAGGCGGTACAGAACAGGAAGAACACCTGAAACACTGGTAAGAAGCCTGTGGCACTAGGAAATTTCAGGGGACAGCCCCCAGCACAGCGGTTCAAACCACCGGAGCAAATGCGGTTGCAGTAACTGGAAGGGTACCCACCTGCTACAAGTGTGGAGAGGCTGGTCACATAGCTACTGGGTGTAAAAAGTCTCAGGGGGCCAAGACTTGTTTCCATTGAGGCAAGGAAGGCCACATCAAGCCATTTTGCCCTCAGCTCCAGCTGGGAGAGCCAAGTCAGAAGCAGGCCAATCCGGGGTAAAAGCCATACCGGCAGGGGCGAGTGTTCGCTCTGATCGAAGCAGATGTAGATGATGTTGACAACGTCATCACGGGTATGGAAGAAACTGAATAAGGTCTTCTGTTGTTATTTCCATTCTATGTAATAAAGCGTTATGTAATGAAAGTACTCTTTATGTAACAAGAGAAGTTCAAATAAATGGAATAAAAGTAACTGTTTTATTTGATACGGGATCATCTCACACATTTGTGTCACCTTTATTTGCAAAACGATTGGGAGTCGAACAAAAAAAATTTCCTGGCAAAGTTCTATATGTGGCTGCCCCGTCAGAAGAAAATTTGACTACCGAGCGATATTATGAAGGGTGTGATCTTGAGATTGGAGGCAGAATCTTGGACATCGACCCTATTGAGTTGGCAATTTTGGAGATCGACATCATCATTGGTATAGACTGGGTGTCCATCTACAGTGCCACTATTGAGTGCAAGAGTAAGGAGGTCGTAGTAAAGGCACTAGAGGGACCAACAGTTATATTTCAAGGGAAGAGGAAGTGCAAATAGTTGGTTGCAACGCTATTTGAGCAGAAGGTTCCTAAAGAAGTGAAGCAGATTTCGGTAGTCCGGGATTTTCCAACAGTGTTTCTAGAAGATCTACTCGGGTTACCACCTCAGCACGATGTAGAGTTCAACATCTCCGTTCAGCCAAATAGACTGGGTGTCCATCTACAGTGCCACTATTGAGTGCAAGAGTAAGGAGGTTGTAGTAAAGGCATTAGAGGGACCAACAGTTATATTTCAAGAGAAGAGGAAGTGCAAATAGTTGGTAGCAACGTTATCTGAGCAGAAGGTTCCCAACGAAGTGAAGCAGATTCCGGTAGTCCGGGATTTTCCCACAGTGTTTCTAGAAGATCTACCCGGGTTACCACCTCAGCACGATGTAGAGTTCAACATCTACGTTCAGCCAGGGAGTGCACCCATTTCTAAGGCACCGTACAGAATGGTGCTGGTTGAACATGATGAGATCAAGAAGTAGATTCAAGAGTTGTTGGGCAAATGATTCATCAGGCTGAGTGCATCTCCTTGGGAAGCACCAATTCTTTTGGTAAAGAAGAAGGATTGATCGATGAGGATGTGCATCGATTACAGAGAATTGAACCAGGTAACAGTGCAGAACAAGTATCTGATTCCTCGAATCGATGATTTATTCTCCCGTCGACAAGGAGCAGCTATCTTCTCTAAAAGAGATCTACGGTCGGGTTATCACCAGGTCTGAGTAAAGGAAGAAGACGTGCACAAGACGGCATTCAGAACTTTACATGGTCACTATGAGTTCCTAGTCATGCCATTCGGAGTAACTAATACACCTGCTATTTTCATGGACATGATGAACAGGGTCCTACGGCTGTTCATCAATTCTTTCGTCGTTGTGTTCATCGATGACATATTGGTCTACTCCAAGATAGAATTAGAGCATGCCGAGCACCTAGCAGAGGTACTGAAGAAGTTACATGAGCAGAAGCTGTCTGCAAAGTTGTCTAAGTGTGACTTCTGGAAAACTGAAGTCGCCTTCCTGGGTCACATCCTTTCTAAGGAGGGAGTGGCTACTGACCCACAAAAGATTGAGGCAGTAAGAGATTGGTTGAGACCGACTACGGTGAAAGAGATCAGGAGCTTTTGGGGGTTAACAGGCTACTACAGAAGGTTCATTCAGGGCTACGCCCAGATAGCTGTGTCGCTCACGGAGTATACAAGGAAGAACGTGAGTTTTAAATGGTCGGAACAGTGTGAGGTTAGCTTTTAGGAGTTGAAGGAGAGGTTGACTACCGCTCCCATTCTGGCTTTGCCAAAAGCAGGAGTCGACGGTGATGTCTACAACGATGCTTCCCATCACGAATTGGGCTGTGTGCTGATGCATGAAGGGAAGGTAATAGCTTATGGGTCTAGACATCTGAAACCGCATGAGAAGAATTACCCAACCCACGATGTGTAGTTGGCAGCAATCATCTTTGCACTAAAGCAGTGGAGGCACTACGTGTACAGGGAAAATGTTAACATGTATACGGATCATAAGAGTCTAAATTACATCTACCAGCAGAAGGACTTGAATTTGAGGCAGAGGAGATGGATGGAAGTATTGGAGGATAACAGACCCAAAATCAAGTACCACCCAGGCAAGGCCAATGTGGTGGCTGATGCGCTTAGCAGGAAGAGCAGTTTGTCCCGATTAATCACAACTCAGGAGAAGTTGGCAGAGGAACTTGATCGAGATGAGATTGAGGTGGTGTTGCAAGGATTAGGGGCTTCCTTAGCTCAGGTTAGACTTCAACCAACAATGAAGGACAGGATCATCGACAGTCAAAAGATTGATCCAGAGATTCAGGAGATGAGAGAGCAGGTTGGCACCGGCAGGTTGGTAGAATTCCAGGCGAGATATGAGGTATTGTGGTTTGAAGAGCGGCTGTGTGTGCCAAATCAAACAGAACTGAAGGAGAGCATACTACAAGAAGCACATGCCACTTTATTATCCGTACATCTAGGAAGTACCAAGATGTACCAGGATATAAAGCAGTATTTCTGGTGGTCGGGGCTGAAGCGGGATATGGCTGAGTTTGTCTCCAGGTGTGCAGTTTGTCAGCAGATCAAGGCCGAGAATCAGAAATCTGAGGGTTTGTTACAGCCATTACCTATTCCAGAGTGGAAGTGGGATAATAGCAGCATGGACTTCATTACAGATTTGCCCAGGAGTTCCAAGGGCAATGAAGCAATTTGGGGGATAGTAGACCGACTCACCAAATTGACTCACTTTCTGGTGATGAAGCTTACTTGGTCTATGGAGAAGTTAGCCAAGTTGTATGTCGGGGAGATCGTGAGACTACATGGAGTTCCTTTGTCGATTGTATCTGACCGATATGCGCAAATTACCTCGCATTTCTGGAGAAGTCTTCAAGCATCTTTGGGGACGAAGACTGAATTCAGTAATGTTTTCCATCCTCAGAATGATGGACAGACCGAGATGGTCAACCGAGTACTAGAAGATATGCTAAGATGTTGTGAGTTGGATTTCAGCGACAGTTGGGAGAGGCATTTGGCTCTAGTGGAATTTGCCTACAACAATAGTTTCCAGGCAAGCATTGGAATGACACCATATGAGGATCTGTATGGAAGGAAGTGCAGAACACTGGTGTGTTTCTATAAAGTGGGGGAATGGCAGCTGTATAGGCCAGAGATTGTGCAACAAACCTCAGAAAAGATTGAGTTGATCAGGAAGAGGTTAGTCGACACCCAGAGCTGACAGAAAAGTTATGCCGACAACCGGAGGAGAGATCTGGAGTTTGAGGAAGGTGATTTTGTCTTTGTGAAGGTGTCTCCAAGCAAGGGAGTGATTCGGTTTGGTAGTGGAGGAAAATTAGCCCCGAGATACATAGGTCCTTATAAGATATTGTAGAGAATTGGGAAGACGACTTATCTGTTAGAACTACCGGAAGAATTGGCCCAAGTACACAACGTCTTCCATGTATCTATGTTACGAGGCTATATTCCGGATCCGGGTCACCATTTACCTGAAGTGCTAGAAGGTCTACAGTTGGATTTGAGCTACACTGAGCGTCCAATTAAGATTATGGATCGACGAGAGAAAGTCTTGAGGAATAAGACTATACCTATGGTCAAAGTCGTCTGGAGGAACCAACTTGTTGAGGAGGCCACTTGGGAATCAGAGAAGAGGATGATGAGAGATCACCCTCAGCTTTTCAATTAAAATTAGTAAAAAAAAATTCTCTCTCTCACTCTTTAAGTGTAATTCCGAGGTCGGAACTATTCTAAGGAGGGAGTGTTGTAACATCCCGTATTAAATTTTTAAATAAGAATACATTTTTTTATTTTTACACGTGCAACCCACGTGTAATTTCATCTCATTATTTTCATTCTAAAATTTATTTAGAGTTATGCATAATCTTCTTTCATTTATTTTATTTTTTGTTGCCTATTAGAACCCATAGGCCTAATAGAAGACTCTAAGCCCATTACAATAAATTAAAAAAAATAAAATTGAACCAAGGCCACACGAGGAAGCCCACTAGAAATTCATTAAAAAGAATAAGCCCATTAAATTATTCTACTTTAAATAAATATTTTTAAATCATACACTTGTCATGTAATAAGTATATACATTTAGGCTATAAATATATAATTAAACAAATGAATGAGAGAGTGTGCACATGGGGGAAATCCAAGGGTTGACCAATTCATGAAGGAATAAAAAGAGGTGGGGGTTTGTGTAGTGATGGTGAGTGGGTGATTAATTTTGTTAATGGCTATTTATTTTTGGGTAATGAGTGTCTTTTCATTCACCCATTTAACCCTATAAATACCACCCCCTTTTTTTCATAATCTTGCACCAAAGATTAAAAGAAATAAAAGATAAGAAAGAGAGGAAAAGAAAGAGAGAGTTGTTTGAGTTCTTGTTTGGAGGAAGGAGAGCTTGCTAGGAGGAAACGGGAGTCCCATTCTTGGAGCTAGGAGCAACTTCTAGGAGTCTTCTTCTACATTAAAACCTTCGTTGAGGTGGGTGTCTTCTTAAACTTTCTAAATTATAGTATCATTCATGTGTAGGTAAATTGATATATAAAATTGATATGCATATGAGTAGTGATTAAATTGTAATGATGATATTTAGAATGAAAATGCATGCTAATTGAAAATTTGTCATAAAAATAAGTTGATTGATGTTGTTTGATTGCATAGTAGTACATCATGATTAGATTAAATGATATGGATATAGATTTGTAAATAAAGTTATTCATACCAAGAAAAGTTACTGTTTTGAGTTTTGTTTGCCCATCAAAAAATTGTATCTAAAAAAATGGTTGGAATCTAGAACTAAAACTTTTTGGGGAGCATCTTGTATGTGTCAGGAACATCCCTTTAAAATTTCATAAGATTTGAAAGTCTTTTACTATTTTAATAAAATCTAAACTCAGAACTGGTTAGTAGTTGACTGGTTGCTGGAAATCTGCACATCTTTCGGTTTTTGATCACAGTATTGTAAATGAAATAATTTGAGAAAAGTCAAAACTAAGAAGTTGTAGTAAACTCGTTAAGCTTTCTGAAAAGTCCAAGAAATCAAATTTTCATAAAGAATTGAATTTTTTATGAATTTTACAAGACTGTACAGTGGCAATATTTCAGTATTTCGACCCTACTGTATATTTCGAACAATTCAGTGTTATAGATACAATATTTTGAGGAAACTTATAACTAAGAAATTTTACACCTTTATTTTGATATAAATAACACAAAGTTTCGTGAAGTATATGATTTTCTATGATTTTTACAAATAGCATGAAATGCATGTTCTGACTTTGAATTTACTGTTTTGCAAATGATGCTTAAACGAGGTGATTGAAAATATATTCTCGTTATTTTAAGTTATATTTTGGGGAAATTAAGTTCATATTCATGCTTAGATGAGATGCTAACTCAAGATATATATATATATATATATATATATATATATATATATATATATATATATATATAGAGAGAGAGAGAGAGAGAGAGAGAGAGAGTAAGTCTATTAAGAGCTGGGGAGCTGAAAACCTTATCGAGAGCTGGGGGTTTCAGCCATTCGATCGCGATCGAACATCTGAGATCTCCAGCCACTTATCTTCAGATCTGTTAAGGGGTAAAAGGGGTATAATCGAAACCCTACCCCTATCTCTTATCTTCTCACGCTCTCTCTCCCGCTCTCTTTCTTCGGAACGAGTCTGAACCCTACCCCTATCTCTCTTATCTTCTCACCACCAAAGTAGAGCTCTCTCCCGCTCTCTTTCTTCGTCACTTGTGTAAACCCAACTCGATGAAAAACCATCTCCAGCTGCTTATCTTCAGATCTGTTGAGGGGTTAAAGTGCTATAATCGAAAACCCCTATCTCCCTTATCTTCTCACGACCATAGAAGAGCTCTCTCAGTTGGTTGCTTCAGATCTGTTGCTCTTGCTCTGTCTCCGACTTTTCGTCGAAACCCAAATCGATGTTAGGGTTTTGATTTCTTCTCTCGGTGGGTTCTTTATCTCTCTCTGCGACGATAAACCCAAATCGATGTTAGGGTTTTGATTTCTACTCTCAGTGGGTTCTGCCTCTCTCAGATTTCGGAGGAAAGTGTTTGATTCTCATAAATGCTTTTATGATTTCAGTTAAATTTCTTGCATTTTCATTCGGTTGTGTGTGTAGGCAATGATGAGATTCATTTTGATATTAGTTGGTTATTTATTTTTGGGGATTGAAATTATTGTTTTGAAGCGTATTTGGTTGTGTGCCATGATAATTATGCAAAGTTGAATAGAGTTTGGGGAATGAGCGGGAAAGAAGATGGAGAAGAAATGAATGAATGTTGTTGAATCCCCAATGCCCTCAACACTTACCTTACATTTAAGTGATTTGAGTCTAGCTCAATTCATCTGATTTTTGGGCAGCGATGACACACAATGATTGATAGTATCAGTATATTTTTTGTAACTCACGTTGGATGCGTATGTGTTGGATACTCATTTAAGCCTTTTGGGGTTTGATTCTCTCCTTTGGTGTGTTGAAGTAGGCAGTGATGCGAAACACTTTATGATCTGAATAATTTTTTGAGCTTGTTGTATTTATGCTTGATTATTTATCTATCATATCCTAGTTGGCACGGCATCCCAATGCAGCCCTAGTTTTGAATAGTGTGTTCTGTGCCTACTGTTTTTTTTTAACTTTATATATATTAATGAGTAAGTCTATTATGAGAGGAGGTCGATTAATCGTGAGTAAGAAAGAGAGATAGGGGGTTTTGATTTAACCTCTTTTACCCCGAAACATTCTGAAGATAAGCGGGATCGAATATGAGTCGTTCGATCGCGATCAATCGCGAACGAATGGCTAAAAACCCCTGCTCCCGATAACGATTTCAGCTCCTAAGCTCTTAATAGACTTACTCTATATATATAAGACAATTGATGATAAGCTCTAGACAACATAAACTGAACATGAAGTGCAAAATGTGTAAGCTCCAAACAACAGAAACTATATTTTTTGTAAAGTACGTTGGATGCGTATGTGTTGGATACTCATTTAAGCCTTTTGGGGTTTGATTCTCTCCTTCGGTGTGTTGGTGTAGGCAGTGATGCAAAACACTATGATCTGAATAATTTTTTCAGCTTGTTGTATTTGTGCTTGATTATTTATCTATCATGTCCTAGTTGGCACGGCACCCTAATGCAGTCCTAGTTTTGAATAGTGTGTTCTGAGCCTACTGGTTTTTTTTACTTTATATATATTCATGAGTAAGTCTATTATGAGAAAAACCGTCGATTGATCGTGAGAAGAGGTGGAGATACAAAAAAAAACATTCGTTTGGAACTAGTAGGCATGGCTTAATAAAGCAGCCCTATTGACAAACTCTGTCTTCTGCATTTGACTAGCTTCTTGCTTGATTTATTAGTAAGCAGTGATGACAAGTTTATGCATGATTTTGTTTATTTTTGATTTTCCACTTTTGGAGTGTGTAGGCAGTGATGAAAAATTTACACAAGCCAAGTCAAAAGAATTTGTTTTTTTTTGTACCCTCCTACCAAGTTAGTGTGCAAGTCATTTCAGCTTGATGTTTAGTTATTGATTTCGGCAATTGGTATACAAAAATTTTTTGGTGGTTGGTGGTGTTCAATTTCTGTTGTTCTTAGGTTACACATTTTGAACTAAACATGTTCAGTTTCTGCTGTTCTGAGCTTACACTATTTGAACTTCATGTTCAGTTTCTGTTGTTCTGAGCTTACACATTTTGAACTTCATGTTCAATTCCTGTTTTTCTGAGCTGAGCTTACCCATTTTTGAACTTCATGTTCAGTTTCTGTTGTTCTGAGCTTACACATTTTGAACTAAACATGTTCAGTTTCTATTGTTCTGAGCTTACAAATTTTGAACTTCATCTTCAGTTTCTGTCGTTCTGAGCTTACACATTTTGAACTTCATGTTTAGTTCCTGTTGTTCTGAGCTGAGCTTACACATTTTTGTGCTTCATGTTCAGTTTCTGTTGTTCTGAGCTTACACATTTTGAACTAAACATGTTCAGTTTCTGTTGTTCTGAGCTTACAAATTTTGAACTTCATGTTCAGTTTCTGTTGCTCTGAGCTGACCTTACACATTTTGATACTTCATGTTTAGTTTCTGTTGTTTGAATTTGTTTGGTCTGGTGTCAATCATGTTTTTTGCTGGGAGGTTTAAATGTGTTTTAGTTTGTTGGTCATGTATGGATTGTAATGGAAGTAATGGAAGTTGAAAGTTATAACTGGTTTGTGGTTACAAATGTGTTTTTTAACACTTTTTTTGTGACACTGATGTTGTTGTTGCTGCTGCTTCGAAACACTTTATGATCTAAATAATTTGTGTTCTGAGCCTACTATAATTGGTGAATGATATTTTGTGTTCTGAGCCTACTATATTTTTTAAATATTTTGTTCTTTTCAGGCTAAATGAGTTCTGTTTAATTTTGATTTCTGGTTGATTTCAGCATGAAGTGCTTCTTGGAGCTACTCACTACTCGACAGCAGTTGATATTTGGAGCAAAAAACTTGTATATTTGGTGATAAAAGTTGTATACTTTCAGTTTTTGTAAAGTTTTTGCTGTACTTGTGCGTTATTGAAGCAAGTAGACTATCAATGTATTGAAGTAAATAACATTATTTAAGATATTAATTTGTCATGTTCTGTTATTGGGCTTGGTTGTAGATGTTTGCATGTACAGGATTTCAGGTGTCAAGACCATTGCATTACCTTGCACTTGTATGATGATCGAAATTCATTCAGATATATTTGTTATTATTGTTTTGGTGTCATGCGATGATATGATGAATACTCAATGTGTAAGCTCAAAATGTGTAAGCTCAAATTGTGTAAGCTCAGAACAACAGAAACTGAACATGTAGTTCAAAATGTGTGAGCACAGCTCAGAACAGCAGAAACTGAACATGAAGTTCAAAATGGGTAAGTTCAGAACAACAGAAACTGAACATGAAGTATCAAAATGTGTAAGGTCAGCTCAGAACAACAGATCCTGAACATGAAGTTCAAATTGTGTAAGCTCAGAACAATAGAAACTGAACATGTTTAGTTCAAAATGTGTAAGCACAACTCAGAACAGGAGAAACTGAACATGAAGTTCAAAATGGGTAAGTTCAGAACAACAGAAACTGAACATTAAGTATCAAATTTTGTAAGCTCAGCTCAGAACAGCAGAAACTAAACATGAAGTTCAAAATGTGTAAGCTCAGAACAACAGAAACTGAACATGTTTAGTTCAAAATGTGTAAGCACAGCTCAGAATAGCAAAAACTGAACATGAAGTTCAAAATGGGTAAGTTCAGAACAACAGAAACTGGACATGAAGTATCAAATTTTGTAAGCTCAGCTCAGAACAGCAAAAACTAAACATGAAGTTCAAAATGTGTAAGCTCAGAACAACAGAAACTAAACATGAAGTTTCAAATTGTGTAAGCTCAGCTCAGGACGACAGAAACCGAACACGAAGTTCAAATTGTGTAAGCTCCAACAACAGAAACTGAGCATGAAGTATGAAAATGTGTAGGCTCAGCTCAGAACAGCAGAAACTGAACATGAAGTATCAAATTGTGTAAGCTTAGAACAAATAGAAACTGAACACCACCAACCACCAACCAATATGTACACCAATTGTTGAAAACAACAAAAACCAAATGGAGATTACAAAAGGAATAAAAACACAATTGTAACCACAAACTAGTTGTAACTTTCAATTTCCACTATTTTCATTACAATCCATACATGGCCAACACACTAGAACACACATTTAAACTTCCTGGCAGTCGAAACATTCTCAAATGGGTAAAGAATGGGCAGTCGAAGAGTGTTCTCAAGGCTCTCGGGTTCTCCGCTAACATCCTTCTTGTTCTTCCTCTTCAATTCCTGAACAAAGTGATTCATCAAAAAATAAAGATGCAAGTACATATATATATATATTATAATGAATTGCAAGTAAACTTTTGAGTTGGAGATATAATCACATACGACTCGGTTGTTCCTGGAGAGTGTATGATGAACATGGTAAAGCTGGTAATTTAAATTGACAGGGCATCATCAAATTTAGGATAGACAGGGCATCTTCAAATAAAAAATTTCAGCAAAAAAAACTGTAGGCTCAGAACAAGTACAACATCAAAGAAAACTGTAGACTCAGAACAACAACAACAGCAAAATAATCTGCAGGTTCAGAACAACAACTAGAGATGCAAAAATCATGCAGGCTCAGAATAACACCACCATAAACTAAACATGAACCTCAAAATGTGTAAGCTCAGTACAAGCGCATTTGAACATGAAGTTGAAAATGGGTAAGCTCAGACCCCCAAATTTATTGAACAAAACGGTGAACACCAAAAAATTTCAGCCCCCTAGCTCAAAACAACAGAAACTGAACATGAAGTTGAACACCACCCTTAAAATTTTTGTATACCAATTGCCGAATATATAAACTGAACATGAAGCTGAAATGACTTGCACACTAACTTGTTAGGAGGGTGCAAAAAACCAAAATCATTTAACTTGTCTTGTATATACTTTTCATCAATGCTTACACACTCCGAAAAGGATAAATCATGAATAAACAAAATCATGCATAAACTTTTCATCACTGCTACATAATAAATCAAGTATAAGTGAGTCAAATATAGAAATTTGAGTTTGTCACTAGGGCTGCTTTATTTAGCCATGCCTACTAGTTTCCAAAAAAAATTCATGCATAAACTTTTCATCATTGCCTACTAACTTGGAATTATTTGTATAAAGAAAATCATTTTACTAACTTTTCGAAGATAAATTTCAGATCATGCATCTCTTTTATGTCCATCATCATTTTGCTTGCAAACAGTGAAGACATAACGATTAATTTAACAAATGTGCTATTTGGTATTAAAGAACAATAATTACAAATATGGGTCAGAACTTATTTTAAATCATGTATGACACTTACCTTGCAAAATCCACAGAAATAAACTAATAAAGTTCATGCAATATTTGGAGCCTCTTCTGTTATGGGTTCCATTCTTGAAAAAGTAGTAGAAGCTTGTGACTCGTTCATATTAGAACTACACGATTAATCAGCACAAATTAAAAATAAGATTATATTATATATAATAAAAATTGAAATAAAGTTTGTATTTAAATACTAACCTTTCCTTCAAAGGACAAGTGCGACTGTCATGATTAACAAGCTTCTTGCACAAACGACACTTCCTTAGTGGTTTCGCAGCCTTCTCCAATGCTTTCTCCTTTTCCCCTTTAATTTGCTTCCCACTACCTTTGGTCTTTGCAATATCCGGTACATGAATATTGACTATTTTAGGTAATGAAGTATTTCTTGCTTGTTGTAATTCTTGGGGCATATCTTGTTGCAATTCTGCATTAACACCAACTAGTAATGTTCTAGCCTTCTGGCACATCTCCTTGGATGAGCGAGCAATCCTCATCAACTTGTGGATTTCATTGGACAACTCCACCATATCCAAATCTTGTGGACTACCGTAGCTACCAATGATTTCTTCACCACCATCATCGTATACAATCTCGGTAGTTACCGAAGCGGTCCACCTCTTTAAAATATAAGATTGAGGCAGAAAATCAACAAACTCATTCCTCAATACCACAAGGATGTGTCTACAAGGAATTCGTTCCACTTGAAATTTTCTACAAGTACAAGATCCAGCATTGTCCATTCCCTTATAGAACATATCTCTTATTTTATCTGATTTTAGTGACTTTCCCATTCTCCTCACAATATAGTGCCACGCACTACCATCGTAAACTTTCATTAAAGAGGCGTAATTCAAGCTTTCAACTAATTCAGCTTGAAATACATGAAATTTCGCTCTGGTGTAGAGCTCAGACATTTGTGTCTCAATTTCAAAATCTGTTTGCAGCTTTGGTTTTGTATGAAGAGTTGTGGAGTCTGCTGCTAACTGATTTTGTCTTTGTTTCCTTATCGCCCTTTCAAACCTTGTAATAAATTCATGTAAAGAATTTTTACTATTAACATACTTATCGACAAAAGCATTCATACTTTCTGATCTTTGAGTTGTGCGAATTCCAGCAGTGAAAATATTCTTAGCATAAGCTAGTATCCACTTTTTACGAAGCTCATAAATGTCAGAAAGCCAAGGATTACCTGCTATTTTAATATGTATCAAGTATTAATACTACTAAAAAATGGTCAAACACAAATATAATTTATTGAAACAAGTAATACCTGCAATTTGCACATTAGCATTCATTACGTCATTCCATCTCATCTCAAACTCTTCCGGCATCTCTGAATCCCAAATGCAACCATGGAATGGAATGCTAAAATCACTATTAAGGCCCAGACCACCAAGCTTATCGAGAAGCTTTTTAAAAATGTGCCACATGCATAGCCTGTGGCTGGAACCAGGAAAACACATGCAGATTACATTTTTCATTGCAGGATCTTGATCTGTAATGATAACTTTGGGTGGAGACCCACACATTGTTTCACCCCATTTTTCAAACAACCAAACAAACGACTCGGTCGTCTCTTTATTTATGAAAGCCGCACCAAAATTAACAAATTGACCATGGTGATTAACTCCAGTAAATGGAGCAAAAACCAATTTGTATTCATTTGTGTCATATGTGGTATCAAAAATTAGCACTTCACCAAAATGCTTATAAGCCTTCCTGGCAAGAGCATCAACCCAAAACACATGGGTTAATTGTTGTCTTCATCAACCTTGTAATGAGAACAGAAAGAAGGATTCATCTCTTTTTTCTCTTGCAAGTGCTCCAGCAATATATCCACATCATAAGCTCTCATCCCATCCTTCTCTCTTTGCAACGAATTCCTAATATCCTTTTCGGTACAATTAATATTACTGAAACCTTCATTTTCTATCTCCATGAAGGACATAAACTTTGAAGTTCTTATGTTAGCCTCTTTAAAAGAATTAAGTAAACTTTTTTGCGCTTCGGAAACAGTTCTATTACATCTTAAGAACTGTTGCTTTCTAGGTGTAACACAAAGATGGGTGTGCTCTTCAACAAATCTTCGAATTGACCATCTCCCATCATCGTCCTTTTGAATTCGTATTTGAGCCAAACACTCTTCTTTCGTCACAGCCCTTCTCCGTCTCTTGATCACATTTGAAGAAGACGGTTCTTCAATATTGGCAACATTCACTCCAATTGTATCTATCAGCTTACCTTGCTTTGAGCATACAAATTATTGTGAATACCTCTCCTTCGTAGAAGTGTCAACCATTGTAGCGAACTTGCGCACAGAAAAACCAGCTAATTTTACATATCTTTTATAAAATTCATATCCTTCTTCTAATGTTGCAAATACTAAACCAACAAATGGTTTAGAAGCATCATCAACGTCCTTCCAACCGGTATGAACATCTTGGCTTAGTAACTCTTCATTTTCAAACTCCATCCTTCATAGAAAAATGAGACAACAAACATAAAAAAAAGCTACAACTTTAAAAATAACACAAAGGAAAAAGTCTAACAGACTACATTCTGAAGCTACAAGGCCAATATCATGTATTTAGAAACTATTATAACCCTTCACTTCACATGTAATAGTTAACTAAGTAATAAAGTCTTCATACTGAGGGGATATGAAACTTAGTGTTGAAAAATTTAAGTATGTACATATTTTGGACAGTTAAATATTTTTCTTTTTTGGGAGAAATATCTCTAGTTAAATGAGAACATCCATCGGCTTCTTTCTCTAAAGTATTGGTACACGTACACAACATGCAAATGATTTGACTTCCCAATTTTGATTTGATGCAATGGACAGGCATAAAAAATGCCCCCCATTAGCAAAACTATAAGCAATGATTTAAGCAAATCTCAGAACAAGTAACTAGGGTACATCTATGATGTATATGCTTTAAGTGAAGTCTCTTTAATATCAATATACAAAGCCAGTATAATTAATTACGGTCTAAATATGACACAATATTACTTGATCAACATCATAACATAATAAAGGTAGCTAACATGAAACTGTAATCATCATCACAGACCTAAAAGAAAACTTCTTCTACACAAGGGACCTTAATGATTATGTGTACTTATATGCATGTGTCATGTCTGCATCTCAAAATTACAGATAATAATACGATTATTATTTGTTAATCTAAAATATTTGAACCCTTCACAAATGCAACTTTACTGATCTTACAAGTTTCTCACATGGCTGAAATATATTTCAAGAAATAAATGTATAGTTGTTAAAGAAATGAATGCATAATTTCCGAGATAAAAATCTAACAATAAACTAGAAGCGATTATAAAGGAAATAAAATTTGAAATTGAGATTACCCATTGGAAAGATTGCAGCCCAAGCTAGAAAGATAACCCGACTGAGAGGAGAAATCGAATGGAAAGATTGCAGCCCAAGTTAGAAAGAGAACCCGACTGAGAGTAGAAATCGAAACCCTAATCGCGGTTTGGGTTTTTCGTCGGAGAGAGAGAACCAACTGAGAGAGCTCTTCTATGGTCGTGAGAAGATAAGGGTGATAGGGGTTTTCGATTATAGCCCTTTAACCCCTCAATAGATCTGAAGATAAGCAGCTGGAGATGGTTTTTCGTCGAGTTGGGTTTACACAAGTGATTGAGAAAGAGAGCGGGAGAGAGAGCTCTACTTTGGTGGTGAGAAGATAAGAGAGATAGGTTAGGGTTTAGACTCGTTCCGAAGAAAGAGAGCGGGACGAAGAAAGAGAGCGGGAGAGAGAGCGTGAGAAGATAAGAGATAGGGGTAGGGTTTCGATTATAACCCTTTTACCCCTCAACAGATCTGAAGATAAGTGGATGGAGATCTCAGCCGTTCGATCGCGATCAATCGCGATCGAATGGCTGAAATCCCTAGCTCTCGATAAGGTTTTCAGCTCCCCAGCTCTTAATAGACTTACTATATATATATATATATATATATATATATATATATATATATATATATATATATATATATATATATATATATATATATATATATGGTTAATGGTGTTAGGGGTATAAAATAAATCAAAAGAAAATGATGAGATTAGTTTTCAATGATGAATTTTAAGAGATTATGTTTTAATCTTCATTAACTTGTATTAAGAAGGTTTTGATGAATATGAAAAGTGTATTGTGAAAATGAATAGGTCGAGATTGTACTTATTGATGATTAAATAAGAATGAATGAAAGAATTTGAATAAATTATGAATACATAAATTGTTGATGTTGATCTCTTGTAATGATTATATGTGATGATGAAGAACTAAACAAACACAATAATGAGGCTGGAACATCTCAATTAGCCTAAAATACACAAAAAGAACTATACCAACAGAATAAACACGGAGGGTATATATTCAAATAATTGGATGCGAAAACCATCGCTAAAACCTATAGCAATGGAATTTCAACCGTGGGTATTGGAAAGCAAAATGTGTCTTTAAAACCTATACCAACGGATACGAAACCGTGGGTATAACACCGAGATTTTGTCCAACGGGTGAAAAAAACGTCGCTATAGGCTATAGTGACGGCATTTTGCCGTGGGTATAGCTGATTAAAAACGACGGAAAAATATGTCCGCTGGTATATGATGTTGATTTTTGCAAGTGTACAAAATCGCACAAGTAATATAGATAGGTGAATAGAGTGTCGAACCCACAGGGACTAGATATTTTACTGAGTACCGATATCGCTAGATGAATCACTATTTGGAAGATCGAATTTTAGAAATGATAAAACAACTAAATTAACTTAATCTAATTAAATCTAACTAAATTGGTGAAGAGGGAGAGGGCTGTGAAACTATGAAGCTCTTGTACTTTGTTTAATGGTAAAATTAGTTCTAGGGCTCTTGGTTCACCTCGTTTATCACACACACAAATTATAATTCCTTATAAATCAAAGATATTATCTTTCCAAGTTGTAGACCAAAATCCTAAAGATATTAACCACTCTATCAACGTAGTCTAAAAATTATTCTCAACTAATTCTTCGCCTATCCATCAAATTATTAATTGAGAAATTGGATTTCTTAACGGTCACGTCCTCCAATATACGGTATTAATTTTTATTAATCACAAATAACCTGTTCGGTCTCTTTATGATTTGAAAAATTAGACAAATGTCTATCCACCATGTTCTACGCATAAATAATAAAAATTAAAACACAACGAGGAAAAATAGAGTAATAATAAGAAATTAAAATTTGTGTTCTACAAAACTCGACTACATCTTAGCCTCTAGACCAATAAATTCAGTTCATATTTAAATTGCAATTAATAACAATGTTTGGATTGCATCTAAAAAAATATAGAGAAGAAGATGAGATACAAAATAATAATAATAATAATAATAATAAATAATAATAATCCAAACCCCTGTCTCAAAAAGCCGAACCCAAGACGGTCGTTGTCGCCTCGAAAATGAGCCTGTCAGATGCGCTGCCACGTCACCCGACAGACTGCCGCGCGTCAGATCAAAAGCCAGGTCAGCGGGATCTGGGTTCTGTCTGCTTCGATTTTGCACGCGATAGGAGAAGAACAACTCGCCCACGTCATCTGCCGGTCAGATGCTGAGTCAGAGCCGGTCACGTCGAAGTCAAACCCAGTCAGTGCTCTTGGAAGTCTGCGCGTGCTTGTCTTCGTGTGGGTTCTGTAGCGCCAGGTCAGCACAGACTGTTGAGTGCACTTCGAAAACCACTCCTGAAGAAGAAGCAGTCCCTACTGCCCACACAATGTTGTCCTTCCTTGGATGCCAAACAAAGAGAGAGAGAAGAGAGAAGAAGTACTCTCTCTGACTTTTCTTTCTTTAATTTTCTTTTTAATATATTTTTGTAGTTGTAGCCGTCACCTCTTTCTTTCTTCTCTCTCTTTTGCTTTGTATTTATAAAGAACGGGAAAGAGAATTAGGGTTGCGCTTTTTGCAGAATAGTCCTTCTTCTTCCTTTATTTCCTTCCTTTTTAATCCAGAATTTTATTTGTTTCTCTTTCCTTCTTTTCTTTCCTTTTCTGCCAACCACGTGCTGCTGCATACACAAAATAATACCTGAAATTAGGATTTTTAAATAAAATAAATTTAATTAGTTTAAAATTAATTAAACTAACTATAAATCATATTAGCGTATAAAAATCCTTTTAAAAATTATTTGTCGCACTTTTAACTCAACAAAGCAATAAAAATTTATAAATCCATTATTTTACGTTGTTTGTTGATTTTTTCCACAAATCTTTACTTTTTGCATCAAAAATATTATTTCTTCAAAAATTATTAATTAAATGAAATCATATAGAAATAAGATGAATTATAGACAATGTCAGCGAAAACAAGCCATTTTTATTGGTAAATGAGTACAAATATTTGTATATAAATTAGACACATCAGTATAGGTTTTACGGGCTATACCTACAGTTTTTTGCCTTTTACCCACGAATTTTTGCTGTCGCTATATGTCAAATTCCTTGTAGTGAACATAAGTTATAAGGGTATGAGTACCCCAAGTTGTTGAACAGGGAAAGATGTTGATTCTAGTGGCTTGGTGATACCCAGGTACCGGCAAAAGTAATGAAAATGAATAATTGATTTTTGAGAAGTGACCAATATGGGTTGTCGTCCTCGATATTTTTTGTGTAAGACCGGTAGGATGGTTTACTAGCTCTAGGCAGTATAATTTATTCATGTTCAAACTTAAGAATTAGGCACTAAGTGAAGATGTAGTAAACTTAGGCAAACATGAGTGGAGGGCCTCTATATAGTTGGGCAGTGGATTCCGGGACTATAAACCCAGTCGGGCGAAGGATTCCAGCGCTGTGGTTGCTTGCGATGAAGTCGAGCCTTAATTAAATCCGGGATTATGATTGATCGGGCGGTGGATTATGGGATCGTGATTAATCGGGCGAATAGTAGGCCGTACTCCAGTGTATATGGGTATACCAGGATTAGAGGGACACTTGAGGGATGTTCGCACGACGAGAATTCTATATAGTCGGGCAGTGGATCTCCAGGACTGAAATCCGTACTCGAGGAATGTCTAAACTTTGTTTTAAACTGGGTAGTTATCATGGTGAGGGATTAAACCCTTTAATGTGGAGTATGTAGGTGTTTGCCCTCGGACCTATGTAGTTTGGGATGCATAAAATCCGAACAAGTATGCATTAGTGTCATTGTAGTATATCATCTGCATTAGGCATTAAGTCATATCATACACTGACATGATTAGGATAGTTACTCTTTACACTTTTATATGCATTCAAGTTTGTGATTGTTAAAGTAAGAGATTTCGTTATAATACAATATAGAGAAGATCGTTGTTTATAATATTACGTCGGTTGTAAGCAACTGACGTGCCCACAGTGTCATATGCAGGTCTTGGAACTTAAAGGAAGATATAAAGATGAATTTGATGTCGATGTTTACTTACATGCCAAAATTGTTAAAATTGTCCTGTTGTACTTCATTTATTTTCCGCTGCATTATTGTTGTAAAAGAACAATGTTGTAATAAAAAATTTTAATTTCCTTATAAAATTGTACGAAATAAAGTGTAGATCCTGTTGAGCTAACCGTATTTTGTTTTTCAGCTCATTACAATTACCTTTAGAAAGGAGGTGGCTACCTAGTATTTATAGGCAGAAAGAGGGAAACATAACCCTAATGGGCCGGGTTGACCCTCTCCGTGGGCCTGTTTGGTCTACTGGAACAATGGAAGGCCCATAGAATCTAAATAGTCAGGGGTTTACGGATCCTGGGAAGATCGATTGGCTCAGATTGAGTTGGATTTTTACCCACATCAATAATGTATAAACAAAGTTTCTTACCAGTCCAAGTCTACACTTATTGTTGTCAGGGCGGGCCCCCACCTTGAGGTGGGTGAGGCGGCTGCCTCAGGCCCCCGATTTTTTTTTTGCGATTTTAGAAGCCCCAAATTTGTATTTTTCTTGTAAATATAGATATGTATTTTACGCGTAAAAAATTATATTATAATTAGGGGGGCCCAAAAATAATTATTTGGGCCGTTCGCCTTGGGCCCCCGGAAACTTAGGGCCGGCCTTGATAGTTGTAATATATCAAGATCAGTATCTCTGCAGTCAGGAAACAGTTCGTGAACTATCTTACCGGATACGAATCAATTATGATGATGCAGTATTTTTTTCTTTACTTCTGTTGATTGAATTCAAGGTTCTGTTCATGAAGGAACGATGACGATGAAACTCAGCACTGTGATAGTACCAATTTTTAGCTTTTTTACAGGTTTGTGATTAATTTAGTTCAATGTTAGGTTTATGAGTGGATTGTACTGTGAATTAGTTAACTCTATGTAGTGAAGGTTCTGTTTGCTATTTTTCAGTATTGTATAGTATAGTTTTTTTTTTTTAGAAAAGTAAATTTGTTTGGAGAAAAGTATTAGTTGTAGAGATTTCCGCAAGAGTAGAAAGTGATACACCGGATATTTTCCTGAAGGGAGGAGGGAAATCAACAGTAGCCAGAGAAAGCGACGAATTGGAGCTCGCCCTAATGTTTAGTTTAGCATAAACAGGTGGTGATCAAGGAGGGTAGGCATACTCCGATTTTGTAAGATAACTAAACAGAATGAAATGGGGAAGTTGCATAAGGAAGAATTGTTGCCACTCATTGAACAATTTCAGAAGGAATTGTCAGGATGGAAAAGGAGATATTTGTCACTCGGGGAGAGTTACTCTAATTAATTCGATTCTTTCTAGTCTTCCTATTTACATGATGTCCTTGTATGAGCTTTTATCTTGGATAAGAAAGAGAATTAACAAAATTAGGAGAGATTTTTCATGGGGCGAAAACAAATAGGGTAATAAAGGGATTCTGCTAGTTAGATGGGAGAGGGATATGCCACAAGAAGAAATTTAGAGGATTATGACTGATTAACTTAAAGGGCTTGAATAAACAGTTTTATTTGTCAAATGGTAGTGGAAAGTCTATGGTAAACCAAATGGGACATGGGCGAGAGGAACTAGGAAATACAGATTGGGGAGGAAGGTTTGATTTGGGGGCTCAATTGTGTGTGTATGGGCGGGCGTGATGGGACAAAAATTCTCGTTGTACATATGAGAATCAAAACTTAATTAATTTTTGAAATGATAGTTGGTGTGGGGACGGGACCTTAGCCTCTAATATCCCATGTCTTTATGACCGTTCTACGTAACGTAATGCTTTAGTGGTAGACTTCTGGAGGGGAAGCAAATGAGTACCTCATTTTACATGAGGCGAGGGGACATGATTTCTGAGAGAGTGAAATGAATTGATTAGATTTTTGGAGCAAACCGGAATTAGACGGTCCAATGTCGATGATACTTGAATTTGGAAGTGGGGAAAATCGGGTATTTATTTGGTAAGGTCTATGCATACACTTCTTAATGATGGGGGTTTACAAAACACAAGTAGTGACGTGGTGTGGAAAACTCATGATCCGAATAAGGTCAAAGTACTCTTTGGCTTGTTCTTAATTGTTAAGATAGATTAGATAGATGAAAACAATACTAATTATTGAATTAAGAAATAACTGAGTACAATATCTCATATATATATAGGAGTAAACCAAATACAAAACTAGCACAATACCCAATATGGGACTATTATACCTAACACCCCCTATCAAATTCACGATGGGTCAAACAGTGTGAGTTTGTCCACTAAATATCAAAATCTCTGAACAGTATGAGATTTGGTGAAGAAGTCCGCCATCTGCTGTGAAGGGGTAACAGAATGAAGTGCAATGGTCCCTGCTTCAAAGCGCTCATGAACATAATGACAATCAATCTCTATATGCTTCGTTTGCTCATGAAAGATCAGGTTTCTTGCAATGTGTAGTGCACTCCGATTATCACAACGAAGAGGAGTCGCTCCTGAAAGAGTGACACCCATATCTGGTAACAATCAACGAACATGAACATTCTCTCTAGTAGTAGCTTCCATTACTCTGTACTTAGCTTCGGTCGAAAAACATGCAACAACTGCATGTTTCTTACTTCGCCATGAGATAAGTGAATCGCCAAAAAATAGACAGAAACCCGTGGTAAGCCGTCTAGTAGTAGGATCACCTACCCAATTTGAATCAGAATTTGCACTCAGCTCTAGTTTTGATGTAGAAGGCATAAATAATGAGCGAGTAATAGTACCCCGAAGATATCTGAGAATCCGAAGATGAGCACTGTAGTGAACTGACGTAGGAGAGGAAACAAACTGACCGACAATACTAACTGCGTAAGCAATATCAGGTATGGTCATGCATAAGTAGACAAGTTGTCCAACAATCTGTTTGTATCTAGTGGGATCAGGAAGGAGCTCACCATCAGTGGACGAAGCTTCACATGAAGCTCTAAGGTTGTATCGGCTAATCGACTGTCAGAGAGACATGCAACATAGATAATATCTGATGTGTATTTTTGTTGAGAAATGAGTATCCCTCGAGATCCATGAGCAATCTCTAGACCCAGAAAATAACATAGTTTACCAAGGTCTTTCATATGGAACTGCTGGTGAAGGTATTTCTGGGTGGATGCAATGCGTGCAGAGTCATCCCCAATAATAATCATATCATCAACATAGAGTATTAGAAGTTTCCTCTCCTGCGGTGATGACCGCATAAACATAGAATGGTCCTGGGAACTCTGACTAAAACTAGCCTTGGTGATGACAAGGAGAAAACACTCAAACCAGGCTCGAGGGGCCTACTTCAGACCAAATATAGTCCGACGCAGTCGGCAAACATGACGAGGAGTAGGGAGACCAGGAGGAGGATCCATATAAACAACCTCAGATAAGGTACCTTGAAGAAAAGCATTCTTCACGTCCATCTAGAATAACGACCACTGACGGATGGCTGTAACAATAAGGAGAGTGCGAACAGTAGTCATCTGTGCAACGGGAGAAAATGTCTCATCATAATCAATGCCATGCTCCTGAGTAAATCTGCGGGCTAATAGATGAGCCTTGTGCCGCTTAATAGATCCATCAGGTTGATATTTGATCTTAAAGATCTACTTACAGCTAATAGGCTGAACGCCCTCTGGTAGAAGAACGACATTTCAAGTGCCAGCCTGATCAAATTCACTGAAATCCTTTGCAATAGCTTCCCGCCACTCAGGATATTGAATTGCGTCCTGATAGATTCTGGGCTAACGTAAAGATGACTACTATTCACCTTGTCCTCACCAAGGTGGGTGATGACAAGAAGTGTATAGCAGCGAGATATGCATGAAACTGTGGTGAGTAGAAAACTTGGGTGGAAAAACCAAATTGGTCAGAAGGACCAGTGGCATCAGGTATATAACGTGCTTGAGGGATACCAGAAGTGGAACGTGTAGACTGACAAAGTGGTGGGGGACTGACAGGGTGTGGGGGTGAAGACGGTGGAGTGGGTGCTTGTGTCGGTGGGGAAGTAGGTGGGGTGCGTGCTGGCAGCTGTGGGGATGCAAGTGGTGTTTTCAGTAGGAGAAACAATAGGTGTAAGGACTGCAGGAAATGTGAATGGAGCCAGATGAATGGGATCAAAAGGAATGTGGGAAGATGAAGTCGGGGAGCTAGCAACAACTGGGGAATCGAGAAATCTAGCATCCTCGGGGAAGGTCAGGTAGTAAGGAGAGTCTTCCACAAAGGATATATGTCGAGAAATGCGGACATGACCCGCCGATAGATCAAAACAATAATAACCTTTGTGTGCAGGACTGAGACTTAGGTGAATGCACTTATCAGCACGAGCGGAGAGCTTCGTGCACTTAGTAGGAGGGAGAAGGACGTAACAGGTGCACCTAAAAATACGAGCATACTGTAGTCGGGGGGTGAGTGATAAAGAGCCTCATAAGGCGTCGTACCAGCTAGGGCAGACGAGAAAGTAATGTTAATGAGACTAACAGAGGTCATGAAAGCTTCAGTCCAGAAAAAACGAGGAGCATAAGAGAAGAGTAAAAGAGAGCGAGCCGTCTCAAGGATGTGACGATGCTTGCGTTCAGCTACACCATTCTGCTCATGTGTGTGAGTGCTTGATTGCTGAATAATGGTGTCGTGGGACTGAAGGATCAATCTCATAGTGATGGAAGTGTACTCACAAGCACTGTCTGATCGGAAATTCTTGATGCGCACACAGAACTGAGTGTGAATCATAGTTGTAAAGAACAGGTAAATATTAGGTATCTCAGATCGCTGACGCATAAGAAAAATCTATGTATGTCTAGTGAAGTCATCGATGAAGGCAATATAATAGAGATAGCCTTTCCACGAAGCCGAGAAGCCAGCATTGATAGACTGACCCATGAGCTGTAGTTCCAGCTGAGTGAGGTATTGGTGAAAATTAGCCCAATCGGCAGGACACGACAAGGCTGGAGTGACGGGCATGACCAAGGATGTAAGGGAAGAAGCACTGTGAGGAGGAATAAGACTAGTGCTGCTATGACTGAGAGCACAATGAGGAGGAAGATGCTGCAGGTGTCTGGATTGGGATAGGGGGCAGGACGGTGCTACCGGTGTCGGAGGTAGAGGTGGGGTAGGGTGAGGAATGTTGCTGGGAGAAGGTAGGAGGCCGGAGGCAGAATGAAGATGGCGTTGCTGCTGTTTGAATCTGAAGGAGGAACAAGATCGGAGGGAGAGGGAACGAGAGTCGGTTGCAGCGGAGAAGTCGGTGGAGGCGGAAATAAGTGGGAGAGTTAATATTCCATCAAGTAGTAGTACCTGTAAAAAAATGAATTTTTATTTTTGATTTTTTTTACGGTAAAAAGAAGAAGAAGGGAGAATGTGAGATAAGAGGATAAGAATAATAATAAGAAGAAGAAGAAACAGAGAACGAAGCGGGTTTGCAGACTTGGGTTGGGTATGAGAGGCGGGTTGCAACAACTGCGACTAAGGTTTGCAACGAAGCGGGAGGTAGAAGGGGGTTATGGTTTAGAGAAGTAGGCGGCGAGAGGAAGGAGACGACTGGTTGAAGTGGCGGGTTCGGGGTTTGGGGTTTCGAGTAGATGAGGAGGCGGCTAGGGTTGAAGACAACGACGAAGCAATGGTCGACGGGCGGCTAGGGTTTGATTTTGGTTGATTAGAACTGGACCATGGCGGCTAGGGTTTCGAGAGGTCGAGGGGTTTCGAGTTTGACGGAGTTTGGTCCAAGGAGGATTTCGACAGCGAGGTCGAGGACGAGGGATTTTTTTATTGTTTTTTAAAGAGGGGGGTAAGAGATTGAGATAAGGAACCCTAATTTGATGTAGGAGAATTTTGTTTTTGTAGCTCTAATACCATGTTAAGATAAATCAGAGAGATGAAAACAATACTGATTATTGAATTGAGAAATAATTGAGTACAATATCTCCTATATATTATGGTAGAAAACCAAATACAAAACTAGCAGAATACCCAATGTAGGATATAATATCTAACATTAACAATGTAATTCTAACAAAAGAAAATCTTAACTGTCGTAATGTTCCTGTTATAGTTTGCACGAGATGTGAGAATTTTGCGGAGTTTAGTGACCGCCGATCTTTTCACTGTGCACATAGTAAGTCTATTTAGGAAGGAGTGACCACTAGTTTTAAACTAGTTCATAAACCAAATTTTGTGGAAGGGTTATGAGGCAGATGGCATAATGCTCATATTAAATATGCATACAAGGTTGCTTGGGATATGAATGTTGCCGCTATGATTTGGGTTATTGGCTTTATAGAAATAATTGTTGCTTTAACGGTCAACTTGATTCTATAATGGTAGTGATTAACAAAATTTTCTCTCTTCTGTTGGCTTGGTCATGTCTTACTCCAGCTAGAAAGATTGCCAAAAAAGCATCTTTGGTTGAGCCGAATGATCGCGACAGTTAAGCTCCATCAATTTGAGGCTAAACGACTGAGGGAAGAAGAAAGTGCTGTAGGTCCCGCCACAAAAGGGCATGCACTCATGAATGCAACATTTGGTGCATGCTGATGCATGACAACGTTTGATGCAAGCATGGTGTCTCTTCCGAAGCATGGTGTCTTTTCCGAAGCATGGTGTCTCTTCCGAAGCATGGTGTCTTTTCCGAAGTATGGTGTCTCTTCGAAAGCATGGTGTCTCTTCCCCTCCTATAAATTCTCACTATGATCTTCATTTGGGAACACACTCAACTGAAGAGAAAAATAGAGATTGATAGCCACAGAGAGCTTATAAAGAATTGAGAGTTTTTGTAAATCTTTTGAGATTGAGAAATAATATTTGTGTTGTTTTCTTCTCAAATTTATCTCTGTTGTTTTTCTTCCGATCCTAACAAGTGGTATCAGAGCGAGGTTGAGTTGTTGAGTGTCAAAAGCCTTTGCAGATCAAGATGTCGATGGAGGAATCAATATCATCATCATCATTTGGAGCCATGATCAAGCTTACTGCCACCAACTATACACTTTGGAGACCTCGGATGGAAGATCTCCTAAGTTGTAAAGATCTCTTTGATCCTATTGAGGAGAAGGGAGAGAGACCTGAAGCTACCAATGAGGCGGACTGGAAGAAGATGAACAGGAAAACGATCGGTCAGATTCGACAGTGGATCGATCACAGTGTCTTCCATCATGTTGCCCAGGAGACGGATGCTTTTGCCCTTTGGAAGAAGCTGGCGGATATGTACCCGGCCAAGACAGCTCGAAATAAGGCCCTGCTGATGAGACGGTTGGTGAACCTGAAGCTACAGGGAGGAACTTCTGTAGCAGAACACACCAGCGAGTTTCAGAGCCTGGTGAATCAGCTATCTTCAGTGGAGTTACCACTTGAAGATGAGTTACAGGCACTTCTACTTCTCAGCTCTCTTCCAGACAGTTGGGAGACATTGGTGGTCTCCCTCAGCAACTCGGCTTCGACTGGCAATCTTACCATGTCTATGGTTAAGGATGCCCTATTCAATGAGGAAGCTCGGAGAAAGGACGTTGGCACAGAAGCACATGCCTGCGTCACAGAAGTCCGTGGGAGACAGCGAGAGGAAGATCGAGGCAGGTGGAGAGGCAGGAGCCAAAGCAGAGGCAGATCGAGAGGCAAATCAAGTGATGGGAGGAGGCCTGCATACAACTGCCATCACTGTGGCAAACCAGGCCACATGAAAAGAAATTGTTGGAAGTTACAAAAGCAAGGCGGTCAGGGAAGGTCACAACCAAAGAAGGAAGGAGATGCACAAGTCACAGTACTAGAAGATGTGGCTCTTTGCTCTCATGAGGATGAGACATGCCTCCATGTGTCGAATCAGGGCGTAGAATGGGTGGTAGATACTGCAGCATCTTGCCATGCCACTCCTCGAAAGGACATCTTCACGACGTACAAAGCTGGAGACTTTGGCTCGGTGAGGATGGGCAATTCTAGCTTTGCTAAGATTGTCGGAATTGGTGACGTTCGGATGCAGACTGATGCCGGGTGCACAATCACACTGCAGGATGTTCGCCATGTACCTGAACTTCGACAAAATCTTCTTTCGGTGAGAGCCCTAGATGAAAAGGGCTATGATAACCGTTTTTGCAATGGCTCGTGGAGGATGCTGAAAGGTGTAATGGTGATCGCTCGTGGACATCTCTGCAGCACTTTGTACAAGACTCATGTGAAGATCAATGTGGGGAGTCTCAATATTGTTGAACATGAAGTTTCGCAGAAACTGTGGCACCAGAGACTCGGTCACATGAGTGAGAAAGGTTTATCAACCTTGATGAAGGAAAATCTTATCTCCATTACCAAGAATGCAGAGCTTCAACCTTGCAGCAGCTGTTTATTTGGCAAGCAGCGAAGAGTCTCTTTTAGTTCCTCTTCGACAAGGAGATCAGAGTTGCTCAGTCTGGTACATTCTGATATTTGAGGTCCTATGGAGGTGGAGTCGCTAGGCGGTAACAAATACTTTCTGACATTTATTGATGATGCTTCTCGGAAGGTGTGGGTGTATTTTCTGAAGACAAAAGATCAGGTCTTGGAAAGCTTCAAATCATTTCATGCCATGGTAGAGCGTGAAACGGGGAAGAAGCTGAAGTGCCTCCGCTCAGATAACGGAGGCGAGTATACATCCAGGAGTTTTGATGCCTATTGCAAGAGTCAGGGCATTCGGCACGAGAAGACGGTTCCACGTACCCCGCAACACAATGGGGTAGCAGAAAGAATGAACCGAACAATCATGGAAAGAGTCAGAAGTATGCTCAGCACAGCTAAGCTGCCAAAGCCATTTTGGGGAGAAGCTGTTCGCACCGCCTGCTACTTGATCAATCGTTCTCCATTAGTCCCGCTGAATTTCAACATCTCGGAGAAGAAATGGACCGGCAAGAACCCCTCCTACTCTCACCTAAGGACATTTGGATGTCTGGCTTATGCACATGTCTCAAAGGAGCTCAGGCAGAAGCTCGATGCGAGAACCACTCCATGCATTTTCATAGGCTATGGAGACGAGGAGTTTGGATACAGGCTATGGGACCTAAAGACGAAGAAGCCCATCAGAAGTAGAGACGTGGTGTTCCATGAAAATCAGACATATGGGGACACTGAAAAGCCTACAATTGCTAAAAGTCCTGTCAGTACTCAGGACTTTGTTCCAGATACAGTACTAGTACAAGCTGCCGCAGATGATGATGTGTCTGATCATGAACTAGAAGCAGAACCAGAGGAGGAGGAAGAAGGGATTGATGGGCCTGAAGTGCCGCAACCTTTCACAGTTGCAGAACCAGTACAAGATAATGATACACCGCCTGAGACGAGTGAGCCTCAGCTACGCAGATCTGAAAGAGGCCATGTTCCGTCTACTAAATATCCAGAATCAGAGTACA
The DNA here is from genome assembly GCA_017893485.1 of Hemerocallis citrina. NCBI lineage: Eukaryota > Viridiplantae > Streptophyta > Magnoliopsida > Asparagales > Asphodelaceae > Hemerocallis > Hemerocallis citrina. Next base: position 76,917,238 of record CM030358.1, on the reverse strand, counting down.
TTCTTCTTACTGATGAAGGGGAGCCAGAGAATTTCCAGGAAGCATTGTCTCATCCAGACAAAGACAACTGGCTGCACGCTATGCGGGATGAGATGGACTCTTTAGAGAAGAACCAAACCTACAATTTGGTTAAGCTTCCAGGAGGGAAGAAGGCACTAAAGAACAAGTGGGTATTCAAGCTCAAGAAAGATGGCAGCGAAAAGGTGGTGAAGCACAAAGCTCGGCTAGTGGTCAAAGGATTCCTTCAGATGAAAGGCATCGATTTTGGTGAGATTTTTTCTCCAGTTGTAAAGATGACTTCAATCCGAGTCATGCTCGGATTAGCTGCTAGCCTAGACTTGGAGCTTGAACAAATGGATGTGAAGACTGCATTTCTTCACGGTGATCTGCATGAAGAAATTTACATGGAGCAGCCAGAGGGATACGAGGTTCCAGGGAAAGAGAATCTCGTATGTAAGCTAAAAAAGAGTTTGTATGGCCTCAAGCAAGCACCAAGGCAATGGTACAAGATGTTTGATTCATTCATGGTGAGTCAAGGCTACAAGAGGACTGCTGCAGATCAATGCGTCTACATTCAAAGGTCCCCTGATGGAAATTTCATTGCACTGTTACTATATGTCGATGACATGTTGATCGTCGGACAAGATGCAGTGAAGATCAGACAGCTGAAGATAGAACTCTCTAAGGTCTTTGATATGAAGGACCTTGGTCCAGCTCAGCAGATTTTAGGTA